>CM040243.1:30844261-30908194 GCA_022545495.1 Chrysanthemum lavandulifolium | reverse complement strand
CACTTGCCGGTATCCTTTATCCATTTCCTCAAATGGTCCATTTTGGATTATGAGGAATCATCAAAGTCAACCACCCGACCACATGGAAGTTGACACCTCTCTACCTCCACCATCATCCTTTGTTGAGCCATCATTGAATGTGCCTCCACCAATCCTCATTCCTTTGAGGATCCTCAACCTCATCGCTTGATCCTCCATCAAGCCACTCTATTTCTACCACCACCTTTTCCTAGCCATGACAAGGATTGTTATCATTGTCAACACGTTGAAGGCTTGATACATGAACTACGTGAAGATCAACGTTTCATGTTTTATCACCTCCTCGAGCGCTTCGACGAGGTCAACAAACCTAAACAACCGTGAGCTTAAGGATTCAAGTGGTGTCTAGTCTTAAGCTCAACTTAGATCATTTAGGAATCACATTTCATGTTTAAATCATTCTCTTAGTTTTTAGATCATTTCTCGTATGTTTTATTGAATGAGATTACATGTTATATGCCATATTGTCTTGAGAGCATGTTTTTTACCCTAATACATATCTCATTTTGATGTTAACATCATTTATTACATCACCATTGCTGTATTTTGCTTACAGTCAGACGGATCCCTCTACTTTGCCTAGACGGATCCCTCCAATGAGGGAACCGTGGGATTCGTGCAACAAAGGACTTGTTTACTACTAACTTGAGTCTTATTTGCAGGAAATTATGCATTAGATACTTGTTTTCTAACCTTTGTTTTGTGGATTTTCAATATACACATGAAGACTTTGACACCCTAAGCTGGGGAGTTTCGTGTCAAAGCGATACATTAAAAATCATTTGCAATATATTTCACATTAGGATTACGTTACATGGCGTCCCTTTGCAAAGTTGCAATCATCAAGGGGAGTATATTCGTCACAAAGAGCGAAACCATTTGCAAACATAGTTGCAATGCACTAGTTTAGTATTTCTTCTTACTTGACGCCTCACAAAGGGATGGACTCGTCGAGGGAGCTAAGACGGGTAATATAATGGGTAGAAGTTTAAGTATTTGACCCATTGACCAAATACATTGAATATAGTGGGTATAACCCAAAGTCCATGACCCATACCCATGGAGCATAACCCATAACCCATTGCATGACATCATGCATAAGTCATGAATGAGTATTATCCATGACCCATAGATTTAACCCATGACCTATGGACTAGATGCATTGCACATACTATATACATTGTATCTACTTAGATACCCATGGTTCAAAGTCTATGACCTATGACCCAAAACCCATGGGCAAAGAGGAGCATCCCACGGTTCCCCCAGTTTACACTGGACGGATCCCTCAAGTAAGGGATCTGTGGGATACGTGGGACTGTAGCACATTTTCCTCTATAAACAGTGAGCCATTTCTTCATTGTAACTTACCCCTTTCACATATATTTTCTCTTTGAGCTGTAAACTCTTTAACCACATATCCAAGTGATCTTTGTATGTAGTTTTGTGTTTGTGTGATTCTCTAGGTTCCTCTTAAAGGCGAGATCACCACCTCTTGAAGTCGAGCAAGCTCAAGTCCATGGGTTGCCTAGCTTCGTCATCATCAAGACTACAAATAGTATCTTGTTGATAGTTATCTTCTTTCTCATTAAAAGTGTAGTGTCGAAGACATTAGTGAAAGATGTCTAAAAGGGTCAAGACGAAGACATTGGTGAAAAGTGTCGAAGAGTCAAAGTAAAGGCATTAGTGAAAGGTGCCGAACGTCCGGGTTGAAAGCATTAGTGAAGGGTGCTTAGAAGTCAAGTCAAAAGGCATTAGTGAAAGGTGCCTAGAAGTCAAGTCAAAGGCATTAGTGAAAGATGCCTAAAGTGTACATTCGATATGGTGTGTCGATGTGCAAGATAGATTAGTATTAGGTCAAAGGATATTGATATCCTTGTTGATATTGCCATAAGGAGTGGGTCTCCTTTGGGATAGGTGTTGTGTAGTGTTGGGTAGTAGTTCCTCCTTTGTAATGGAACTCGGTATCTAGCCTTGTACCGGATAAAAGGTAGGCAACGTTGTGATAGGTTTGGTTCTACCTCGTGGAAGAACCCGGTATCTAGCCTTGTACCGGATAAAGAGTAGGAGACGTTGTGAAGGCTTCTCCGCCACAAGGATTTGGTGTTGTGTAGTGATTACGAACTCTCGGGTAGGTGACTCGGGGAGTGGAGTAGGGCAAGGAAGGTGTCTTTGTAGCCGAACCACTATAAATACTCGCGTTGTGGTTTTGTTCTTCTTACTCTTTATCTTAGTTTTTATTTATCTATATGCTTGTTCATCAACATCCAACACACACGTTCAAATAGATTGACATAAGTCAATCTAAATAGTTTAAAACCAAGTTTTAATCGGTAAACTATTCAACCCCCCTTATAGTTTTCCACAGGTTTTAATCCCCATTATCATTGGAGGCCGATCATTTCCTAGCCTCAACTCATTTAGGACGTTTTTACTTGATTATTAACTGTTCAATTGATATATAATGAAGGCTAGGCAAGAGAACTTAGTGTGACATCCCTTGATTAATAATCTTACTTCCTAAGTTATTATTCTTACTATTTTTCTCTCTCGAAAGGCTAAGATAACATGTGAAAGTTCTAGTAAGGTGTTAAGTATGAATTTCAAGTACTTGGGTTCGTTCTTGGAGTTGTTTGGGGTTATATTGGTTGATTGAAGGCGCGTGGTTGCTTTAGTTCCACATTATAGTTCTTGTAATCGGAAGCTGGGTACAATCTTGTATTTCTTTTATGATGAACTATTGTTTTTATGTTTATGATATTTGTTTTGTTTGTTACTTGTGTTTTAAAATGATTTGTGATATGGAGTAATTGTTGGTATACTTGTGTGGAATGATGTAAACGTTTATATGAGTATTTGATTACTTTATTGCATGAAAACTATATTTAACTTATGAGTTTGTTGAAGTAATAACAAGTCTTGATTAATAAGTTGGTAAAATCACAAATGGATTTAAAGGTCGAAAGGATTTCCGTCTTGGTTTTATTCTAAAAAGTTAGTGCACGAATTAGTATGGAATATGATACTTGACACCTATCATATTTGCTTATTAAAATGAACCAGTAAAGATTTCAACTCGAGTATAGGCCGAACGGGCTCGTAGGAACAAATTGGTTAAATGAAGTTTTCAAACAAATGAGTCTCAATGAATTCAGTATTAGTGTTCATAGCTCGAAAGGATTCACTTATTATTGAATGCCCAAGTAATTGTTTTGATATACACAATTGATAGATAATTACTTATATTTGATTTGTGCAATCATTCCATATTTTTAACAAAACCCACTATAAATACTCTATACAATGAATACGATTTCCACACAAGTATTGTTTTCTCTTTTATTGAATTGCTATTGAATTTTGTGGTAAATTGGATTGACACCCTCTTTATAAACTTTGCTACTAAACTAACTAAATAACAAATCCCTTAGAACGATCTCGACTTGCTCACCTTTATATAATCGGACTAGTATACTTGCTCGTATGTGTTAATAGAATAATCGGTAAATCGTGTTCTATAAATTTAAAACTTGCACACAATCACACACATCATCCAGTTTAATACATTTTCATACGTTTTTGTCAATTTTTATTCGTTTATTTTCATACATTTTGTTGGTTTTTATACGTTTTCGTCTATTTTTTAACATTTTCATATGGTTTTGTCCGATTTAATACATTTTCATACGTCTTTGTTCATTTTATACGTCTTTTGTTCGTTTTTATATGTATTTGTCCGTATAAAAACGGTAAAAAACATATAAAATTGGACAAAACATATGAAAACGTATAAAAACGGATGAAAATGGACGAAAATGTATAAAAACGGACGAAAGCGTATAAAACGAATGAAAACGTATAAAAACGGACAAAACGTATGAAAATGGATGAAAACGTAAAAACGGACAAAAACGTATGAAAATGGATAAAAACGTATAAAAACGGACAAAAACGTATAAAAACGAACGATAACGTATAAAAACAGACAAAAACGTATGAAAACATATAACATAGAGAAAAACGTAAGAGAACGGACGAAAACATATAAAAACGGATGAAAAACGTATAAAAATGGACAAAACGTATGAAAATGTATAAAAACGGATATTAAATCCGATGAAAAAAATGTTAAAACAAATGTGAAATGGTATATTTACACCACTGGACGCTTAGTCTAGTGGTTGGGGCGTCACTTTGTGAAGCAAAAGACCCAAGTTCGTTCCCTGCCCCTTTTTATTTTATTTTAACAAAGAAACTAAAGAGGGCTCAAGACAGGATGAAGAGTTTGGCACACAACAACACGATAGACAGGAACTTTAAAGAGGGTGTTTGGGTTTACATGAAACTGCAGCCTTACAGACAAGTGACGGCTAGACAAAGTCCCTACAACAAGCTCTCAGCTAAATACTATGGTCCATTCAAGATTTTGAGGAAGATTAGTGGTGTAGCTTACAAGTTGCAGCTTCCAAGTGAAAGTCAGATCCACCCAGTGTTCCATGTTTCTCAGCTCAAGCTTTGTAAAATTTCGTTTTCACGTTTCGCCGCGTTTTGCGTTTTGTTCGTTTTTACACGTTTATGTCCATTTTTGCACTCGTTGTCCGTTTTTACACGCTTTCTTTTATCTTTGAACGTTATCATCCGTTTTTGCATGTTTTCGTCCGCCTTTGCACGTTTTCGTCTGTTTTTACCTGTTTTCGTCCATTTTTGCACATGTAAAAACGAAAAAAAAGTGCAAACACGTATAGAAAACGTGTAAAAATGGACGAAGATGTAAGAAAACGAACGAAAACGTGAAAAACAGAAATAAATGTAAAACACAAAGAAAAAGGTGTAAAAGCGGACGAAAACATGAAAAAATGCACGAAAACAAGTGAAAACGTGAAAAAGAACAAAAACGTGTAAAAACGGACGAAAGCATGTATAAATAGACGAAAACATGTAAAACGGACAAATACATGTAGAAATAGACGAAAACGTGTAAAAATGGACGAAAACGTGAAAAAACGGATGTAAACGTGTAAAAACGGATGAAAACGTGTAAACACAGACGAAAACATGTAAAAACGAACGAAAATGTGTAGAATCTGACGAAAACGTGTAAAAACGGACGAAAACGTGCAAAAATGGACGAAAGTGCAAAAATGGACGAAAACGTGTATAAACGAACGAAAACGTAAGAAAACGAAATTTTAAGTTATTTACCAACGACCGTTAGTACATAGGAATAACGATACAAGTGTATGTGAAGAAAGTTTCTGATATTGGTCACAATTTGAAAGTTTGAATGACTATATCGGTAATAAAACAAGTTGGTTTACTAGATGTGTATATTATAAAAATACGTTTCTAATAAATAGATTTAACCCAAATATAAATCAATTAAAGAAGTCAATGAATTGCAATTTAATAGAGGGCATATTAATCATTTTCCATTGTAAAAAATTTAGGGGGCGTTTGGTTGGGGATTTTGAAATTCCGGAATTTTAAATTCTAGGAAATTTAAATTCTTAAAAATTTAAATTTCCGAAATTTAAAAAACCTTCGCATATTTGGTTGACAGAAATTTATAATTTTTCTTTATTTTTTTAATATAAATTTCATAAATATTATATTTAAAAGTTTATAAAAAAAATTATAAGAAAAGTTTATAAAAATTATATAAAAAGGTTTATTAAAAAAGTTTATAAAAACTTTTAAAAAATTTATAAAAAAAGTTTACAAAAAAATTATAAAAAATTTATAAAAAAGTTTATGAAAAATTTATAAAAAAAGTTTATAAAAAGTTTACAAAAAATTTATAAAAAAATAAAAATTTTATAAAAAAAATTTAAAAAAGTTTATAATTTTTTTTTCATAAATATTCTATTTAAAAGATTATAAAAAACAATAAGAAAAAAAGTTTATAAAAAGAATTTCAATAAATTAAAATCCTCACTTTTTGGAGGCATTCTAATTCTCTCCATTTTGGCAATTCGTGAAATTGAAAATTCCAAGAATTTGAGATACCAAACACGATTTTGAAGGGAATTAAAATTCAAATGCCTCCAATATACTCCAACCAAATGCCCCCTTAGCATTCAATAAATCGTTAAAATGTTACAAAAGACTAGGCGAGTACCCGCGCCTAGCGGCAGCGATTTTTAGCGTTAGATAATTAATGATTTGTGATATTGTGGTGAGTGTTTTGTGTAGCGTTTAAAATAGAACGTGAATCAGGTGAAAATGCAACTCGCAAACGGTTGTACTATACGATAACTAAAGTCTGATAAAATTCTTAACATCTATCAACTAACATATAAAAACATTTAATGAAAATGAAAAGTAAACATTACATCGCTTATGAGATAAAACTAACAACACACGCTACTTGTCGCGTAAAACTAACAAGGATGAGATTAATGGTGTCGTTGTTAAGAAGAACGCAAGACCAAAATTAAGATGAATGTGATTAGCCAAAATAACAAAATGGGCTAATTTTGGCTATTTTGTAAAAGATTTTAGACATTTAGCCATTTTTTTTTGAAATGGGCGATTTAGATATTGAAAGTTAAATGTGCACTAACGGCACATTTTTCTCATAATTGTAAAACATTATAATCGTTTTGAAGAAAAACTTATATATATATATATATATATATATATATATATATATATATATATATATATATATATATATATATATATATATATTTATATAGCAACAGATCGTTTGTGTTAAAAAAGTTTATGGGTTCTAAACGAAAATAATAAAGGTTTGAAGATTTGAGGTTTAAATATAATGTTTTGAAACCCGGTTCGACTCGGGTGGTTCAACCGGTTGAACCGTTCCCGTCGAAAAATGGTTCGATTTAAACCGAGTCAATCCGATAGGTTGGGTTAAAACGAGTCAAATTAAACAGGGTCAACCCACCGGGTTTGAAGCGTCCCGGGTCAACCCGGTTTTCGATATGTATTAATAGTTTCAACTTTCCACTTTTTAAACCTTGGTTTTCCTTTATATATAGTATAGCAGAGGTACTGCAGGTGTGCGGCGACAGACTTCGTGCCGATTAACCGAGAAATAGATCTCGATAAGACCGATTTATCAACAGATCGGTTTAACGGCCCTCTCTAGCTTCGTTTTGGATGGTCATTATTGGTTAGCCGAATCCGGTGGCGACACCGGTTCCCGGTTGAACCCGTTGGTCCGGTTCGATTTTCAAAATATATGTACCATCAACTTCATAACTTGTATGAAGCTTTGTGTATTTTATTAATTTGTATAATGTGTATAATAACATGTATTTTTCATTTTAAGGTGTTTTAAAAATAACATTAATTAGTGTGTTTAATTACTTTATATTTAAGATTGTGTTGTAGCTTGTTTAAATTGTACATTGTGAAAATTTTATTGTACTTTTTAGTAAGGGATGTTTTAATTGGTTGTTTTTAATTTGATAGATATCTTTTAATTGGTTGTCAATGTGAATAAATTATTATACTTTTAAGAATTGTTTTAATAAAGATTAATTACACAATATATTTCTCTCACATTCGACTTTCAACTTTCACTTTTCAAGATTCGACTGTTTTTATTATATGTAGATAGATTAATCTAAAATGAAAGTTGATTATAAAAAGAAACTTTCTTGATACGTTTTAACTCCAAAAATTTCAAACCACATCTTCACTTACCGCGCAAAACCTCCCATAAAAAAACACCCGCCTTACCCGATTGTTTTCAATTTCAAAACACCCATTAAATCTCCCCTTCACAAAACCCATTACTAATCACTATTCATCTTCATCAATTTTCACATCACAGATCCAAACAATGGAGACCACTTCACACCTCATACGTATGGCTGAAGAACTCAAATGCCCCATTTGGTACACGCATAATCAACTCATTTCATTTTTCGATGTCTCGATTTAATGATTATTAATTGTTTTTATTTGTTTTGTAGTTTGAGTCTTTTGAAGTCTGCGGTTTCGCTTACGTGTAATCACATCTTTTGCAAGTAAGCTCTTCATTTGATTTAACCTTGTTTATTGTCTGGTTGGGAATATTTATTTCGTTGTTTTATTGTTATTATTGTCAGTGTTTGTATTGAGAAATCGATGAAGTCCGATTCGACGTGTCCTGTTTGCAAAGTTCCTTATCGCCGAAGAGGTATTTATTATTTACATTTTGTTTTACTAAAGCTTATTATATATTCATATCATAATACACTTATATAAGCCCACAAGTCTCCAAATAAGCCGAAAAATTGGGCCTTATGAATATAAGCCTAAATCAAATAAGCTAATAAGCTAACATATAAGTTTAAACAAACACCCCCATAAAAACAGTTTCGGAAATCAACATGTTTTTAGGTTTTTTTTGCAAATTCATAACAACGCAATCCGAAACACCCCATTCGTTTCTCATGTTTTATTATAGAAGATTGCGCTGTGGGAAAATAAGATGCTGTGTTTCTTATCGTTTTGTGTTTGTTATATAACGTGTTACATGCTATCATATAGAGTTGTTAAGTGTGAATATTTTCATTGAGGTGTGCTGAAATTTGTTTCAGAGGTTCGTCCCGCGCCTCACATGGATACTTTGGTGAGCATTTACAAGAGCATGGAAGTTTCTTCAGGGGTGAATATACTAGTCACGCAAACTGAACCTCAAACTGCAGGTATTGGTTTGGCTGTCTTATAGTTAATGTTTATGCGTTGAACATTTATACATTGAACGGTGTCTTTAAAGCTGGTTCCAAGTGGGTTTTCCAGTGGCCAATCAGCTCGGAACCATGCCTTATATTCAATTATGATAGAGATTCAGTGATTATGCCCGAGACCCGTAGTCTTAAACGTGTTTTACTAAAAATCAGGGCTACTTGAATTTGCACATCATATATCACGGTACATGGACCAGACAAGTCTTTAAACATTGGGGAATGGGGATACACTATACATGTATAGAGAACATGAAACATATCTAGTAACTTAGAGTGTAACATGGCTTCACTTTACAGTATGATAAAGCTTATAAGTTTTATATATCATTCATCATTTGCCTGTATATCCTGATACATTACCTAATAGCTCTTAGGTGATTAAAAGACCGAAAGTGTTGTATTTTTCTTGTTTAGATGTGGTTTCAAAACTGCTTATAAATTATAAGTAGATAAATAGTTGGCGTTGAAACCTTAGAATAAGGTATAAGAATTACAAGTTATGGCAAACGCAAGATTGACATTTAAAGTTCGGATGGCCAATGAATTGCTGATCAATCTTACTTCTGTTGGATATCACAGTGGATCTATCTTACAGAGTATTCGTGTTTCATATACAAGACACCTGTCCACCTTATTTGTGCACCCACAAATGTTATTCAGACTATGTTTAGACTTGTATCATTTGGCTCTTTAGGTACTGAGAATCAAGTAGAGGATGAGAGTGTTAGTAGAAGCAAGAAAACCAAGAAAATTGGCAAAGATACACCAGACACACAAAACCATACAACCAACAAGAGGAAAACCTTAAAAGGTTCCTTAAAGAGGGCTAAAAGATGTGATTCAGAACCCGAGAGACTATCTTTTACCACGAAGAAAAGGATTCAGGTGCCATTGCATCATCCACAAGAGACACCAACAAGACCTCCTAATCGTGAATGCGATAGAAGTGAGCTTATTAAAGACAGAACTCAAAGTAATGTGCCTGGACCAGGAGACGGTGCTCATTTACATGAGACTGGTGAATCATTGTTTTCTCCTTTCTTTTGGCATAGAGATGAGGAAGATTCTGAAAAACCAACTCAGCTTACACCATTCGAGAATGTTTCACCACCAGATGCTCCATGCTTCAGTGATCTCATGGGTTCTGATGACGATAATCCTCGTGAAGTTGCCTCAAAGGTAACTTTGTAATCAGTTTGTTATAATTCAAGTCTTGGAATGACAGTTGTTATGGTATTGATTATTTCATGGGCATTATTTCCTTTTCCAATTTCTTTTTATCGCCTTACTGTTCACAGAGTCAAATGTTGAAACTTGTCATAACAGAACTGAGCCACGGATTTGAGATGTTATCAGCATAAGTATTATTACTCGATATTAATATGTTCTGACTGTGCTCATTGCAGGATGCCAACAATATCGACAGTGAGATGTTTGAATGGACTCAAAGACCTTGCTCTCCCGAGCTTTGTGCTAGTCCTGTGAAGATGCAGGTATTATACTTCGTATATTGTTTTAGCATGGCAGAATTAAAACTACTTTCTTCTCATATGTGTCACACACCTCTTTCTTAATATTTACACAACTTAATTTGGAATTGGTTACAGGACAAAGTATCTGATGGATATGACGGAGTTCAAGAGAAGGGACACGTAACGGAAAATCACGATAACATGACCACAGAGATGGAGACTGATAAATTAGAAGTGGTTTTACCCATGTTATCCTCATGCCGAACAGAAAAGGTAAATCATGCAGCTGAAGTCAAAGGGTCCAGGAAGAGAACTAAAAAGACTGCAGAAAATACTCAAAAGAAGAGAGTTAAGAGTGGCACAGATGAAGTTGTCGGAATCAATACTCTACCACTAAAAGCTGATCAAGATAAAGGCAACAACACTAGTAAGTTGGTGAAATGTAAGAAACAGAATAGTAAAAGAGGCAAGAAGGTTCCTGCTGATACTTCATCCACCGAAACTTTGATATCAAAGGTTACTACTAATCTGGATGAAGAAGGTTCTAAAAATGGAGATGCAAGTACAGTTGGTCTGTCTGACAAAAACGATAAGGAGAGTACCAATCAGCAACAGAGAAAAAGGGCCAAAAGGTCAAAAACCCAAGATCCAAGTAAAAGTATTAACAGCATAAGAATCAACAATGAGCTCATCTCTCAGGTGCCGAATAAGCCTTCCTCGGTTGATGGTGAAATCAAAGCTCGCAGTTCCATAAAACCAACCAAAAAAGTCCAGGTTAAGGAACCGAAAACTTCTAAAAAGGTGACATTTTTTACAGACAAAAGCTTGAAGGCTAAAACAGTTAACGACGGACCAACACCTTCTGAAAATGTTGCTACAAAGGCAAGCCAACCATTGGAGGAAGTTAACTGTAGTTCCAAGAAAGAATCCATTCCTACAGGGAAGTTAAAGTCAACTGCACCGTTCTTACGTAAATGTGACACTATGTCTTCTATGCTTTGTGCTTTCTGCCAGTCTACAGAAGAATCAGATGTATGTTTAGTTTCTTTTCAGTACCAATTGCTTTTTTGCTAGCTCTTATAATCTTCCAACTGTTAAGAAGGCACACATTTTAATTAGAGTTATGAATAATGCAGATTTCTGGATGCATGGCTCACTATCTCAAAGGAAAGCCTATAGCATTGGATCATGAAGGCGTGGCAAGTGCCATCCATGCACATAGGAACTGCACAGAATGGTAGTTTTTTTGGATATATTGTTTTGTTCTCTATATGACCGTCTTTGTTTCTCTCTTTTGTTGGTAAACTAAAATCGAAAGTGTTTGCAGGGCTCCTAATGTATACTTTGAAGATGATATTGCTGTTAATCTAGAGGCTGAGCTGGCCAGAAGCAAAAGAATTAAGTGTTCCTGCTGTGGATTAAAAGGTGCAGCTCTTGGTTGCTATGAAAAGAGTTGTCATAGGAGCTTTCATTTCACTTGTGCAAAGCTAACACCACAATGCAGATGGGATGAGGTGCGAATCAACATGTCATAATAAATTTTAATAAAAGTATGTGAAGGAGATTTTCTAAATCTTTTTTTTTTTAAACAGGATAACTTTGTCATGTTATGCCCACTTCATGCCTCTCGGAAGCTTCCAAATGAAACTTGCAGTTCTCAAGTGAAAGAGAAGAAGAAATCTGTTCCAAAAAGGTATGAAGTTATATGGTTTGACAATCCCTTTGCATTTGGAGATTTGCTAATCTTGACACTTGCATTTTCTGCAACAGGCAACCTCCCATTAAACAAACTCAAGTTCCTGCTGTTGATACCATTAGCGCAATCTCTCGTTGGGACTCACATGGGTTATTCACAAAAGTTGTTCTATGTTGCTCAGCTCTCACAAGCACCGAGAAGGTAAGATAACCATTTTGTATATTTAGTTAGATGCGAATATCCAGTTTTTACTCACTTGCTTAATGTATACAGGAAACTATTGCAAAGTTCGAGAAGTTATCTGGTGTCACAATATTGAAGACATGGGATTCCAGGGTCACCCATGTCATTGCATCGGTAGATGAGAATGGGGCATGTAGAAGAACCCTCAAATATTTGATGGGTGTTATAGAGGGGAAGTGGATACTAAATATTGAATGTAAGCACAGGTTTCCATATATTTAGCAAAACTATAATTTGTGATCAGTTACTTGGAACTTTTCTAAAAGTGTCTAAGTTTTGCATGTTAAAAGGGATTAAGGCTTGCTTGGAGGTCAAGAAACCTGTTGATGAACAGCTCTATGAAATTAATCTCGACATTCATGGATTTAAGGGTGGTCCTAAACTTGGCCGGTCTAGGTTATTAAACAAGGTTCGGTTCTGTCTACCCTTTCAATTCTAGTATGATGTACTTATATAATGTTGCTTATTCACCTACAATCTTTTGCAGGAACCAAAACTTTTCAATGGCATGAAGTTCTATTTTACTGGAGATTTTGTAGCTTCTTACAAGGGGTATTTACATGACCTTATTATTGCTGCTGGGGGCATTGTGCTGCATAGGAAGCCGATACCAATAAATAATGAACAGCAGTTTCTAATTTACAATCTTGAACTTCCTGATAAGTTGAAAGCAAACAAGCAAAGCCTGGTTTTGAGCCAAAGAAAGTTTGATGCAGAGGCTCTCGCAAAATCATGTGGTGCTGTAGCTGTAAGCAACTCATGGATTTTGAACTCTATTGCTGCTTGTAAGCTGCAAAAGCTTGACTAGAGATTACTTTTGTCCTTAAATTTGCTGAACTTCATGCAGTTTTATTATCAGAAACATGTATAGAATATGATCATGCATGAATTTATTCCACACTTTGGCATAATATATAAGTAATTATGAATTATGTAAGTTTGTTTTTCTTTGTTTGTTTAAACTTGCACTTGTGCTAGTCACTGGAATATAATATTTGAGTTTTTATGATACATTTTACAAGGAACAGTACACACAGGATACAACCTATCATTTCAGTATAAATCTTACAACTGATTCCCTTTTAGTGAATGTACAAAAAGGTGTTGTTATGTGGTATCTTCTATGACTGTATTTCTTGTTTTGGAACAGTTTTACATGAACTTGCTGTGCTATTTGTGTGAACTGGTTCATTGCTATTCTTGCCATGCTTTTTTTCGTTCAATTCAAAACACTTGAACATATGCTCTAATTCTGATATCCCTTCTTCAATATCTACAATTTCATCACTTTCTGTTGTGAGATGCTGTCTATAGTTTCGAATCTTCTCTAAACTGGCGCTAACTTTAACTCCCATTTCTTCCATTGTTGACTGCATTGTTGTATTCTCATCACAGACTTCCTTTAACTTCCTCTTCATTGATCTGTACCCGTCTAACGACTTCAATAGTTGATTGGAAAGGGACTTATTACGTTCTTGAAGCTCTATAGTTCCTTGTGTTCCTTTCTCTTTTTCGTCATCCTTGTGAACTTCTGCACATTCATGCACTTTTTCTAACAATGTCTCGTTTTGTGCTTTAAGGTCGTTTATATGTTCCTCCATTTCTGCTAATTCATGTGCCTTTTTTGCCAACTCTCCCGCCATTATCTCCTTTTCTTTCCCCAAACTTGAGCACATGATCTCGAGACTCTTACGTGCAGCAAGGTTTACATTGAGCTCTCTCTTTAGGTTCTCTTTGTCATCAACCATAAATGCCTCATTTAACCTTTTATCCTTTGGGCTCTGAATTGGACTCATCCTTGCTAACTCTGTTCGTTTGGTTCCAAAAGATTGACATTTTTGAATCCTGGTCCGAACCATGTCAAGGATGGTCATCATTCCTGCTACCCTTAACATCCTTCTTCCATCGTTTCTTTGTGTTTTGCAGGCATCCTTGTGGTCTTGAATTAATTTTAATAGAAGCTTCACATTTGCAGCAACACCTGCATAACGCAAGATTATTATTAGTACTTTGCAAATTGACCGTTTTTCTGAAATTAAGAATTACGCCATGTTTGACATTATACGTGGCCAATAGACTGTTCTTGTGACACCAACATTTGGAACCCTATAGGTCCTTGTTTGCTCATCATTATACATATCAAGCTATACGAATCAATTTCTTTGTATCTCACATTATCGTTGTATTACGAAAATGGATTGTTTTATATCATTTTCTTTTCCTTACCATCGTGTCAACAGAATGAAACCGTCGAACATTGAAACATTAAGGAGATTGTTTGGTTACCTTCTAAAGCAGCATCATCATAATTTTGTGTATGTGTTGATGTTGCAATAATATCTGGAGGTCTTTTATCTCTAAATTTATCCATATTTATAAATAATTAAAATAACATAGAATTTATAATAAAAAGGTATGATGGTGATCTGAGAATGATCAGAGGAATGAAGAGAGGGTTGAAATAAAAAGTTTTCCCTCTCTTTTTTATTTTTTATTTCTCAAAGATCAGCCTAAGCCTTTCCTTTCTTTCAAAATTTGTTTAATTAATGTTTAATGTTTTAATGACTTCTGTGGTGTTTGGTCTCATTGGATATTTGGTTGGTTATGGTTCATGCTTTTTCCTATTTCATTGCTCTTTCTTTGACTTTTTCTCTTTTTGAATTTCCAACAAATCTTATACTGCAATGTGTGCAACTAGCCAACAAGCCAACAAGTCCACAAATTTTTTGGTTAAGCTCATATTGACTTAGATGAGCTTACATGAGAGGGTTTTGATAGAGACTTAAATTTTGTAGTTTATTTGAGGGTGGTAAGTATAAGGATAATCAATAACCCTCCCCTTTCAATGTACATTAAACATTGAAGTGGTGTGATAAAATTGAATTAGGGCCCGTTTGGTATGTGTATGTCACCGGGTATGGTTTGAAAGATGACTTAAATTGATTGTTTGGTTGACATGCAAAGGTTTCGAAAGTTGTCAGAAAGCCAAATTCAGAGGATTCTACAAATCCACCCAAATATGGTAGGATTACACCAATTACTATGTTTTTGTGGGCCCTTGGTAATTTTGAACCATTAGTATTATTTCTTTTAACTTTTTTGTTATATTTTATTATCTTTTAACAATAAAATTATTAATTCAAATTTTATAAAATAATTTTAAATATTATTTTCTCTCACCTATATCAAATCTAAATCTAAATCCAAATTCAAATCCAAATCTTAAACCCATCTACAAACCAAACGGGCCCTTAGTTGAATTAATTGTTTAATATAGTGGGCTACAACTTTTTAGAATGAAACGAACAATTGCCTTGATTTTGCAATAACATTGAAGATGATATGTTTATTGATTTGCAATAAAACTTATATGAGTTGGTTTCAATAATCACATCCTTTTAATATTCATGTACTTTAAAAAAAAATTATTTTACTTTATTAATTATGATAAACTAAGTTCGATATTATAAGCTCATGATATGTATGTTTATTTTTGCTGATGCCGGTGCTGTTGCTGAAAAAGATTATAAAGAGAGAAGTAACATTTTATTTTCATAGATTATGAAAGATTATTTTTTTTTTAATAATCTCTTATAAGTTCTGTCTGCCAAACAAAGATTATTTTTTAAGTAACTTATTTTTCAAAAAAAAATAATCTTAAGCCTCAATAATCTTCCATAATCTCTGCTGCCAAACATAGCCTATATAAACTCGCTTATAGGGCTGAGCATGGTTCGAAAACCGGACAAGAACGAAAACTAATTTGGCCCAAAATATTCGGTCCAAGTCCGGGTCGTCGGTTAGGTCCGATCCAACAAAACACGTTGACCGGTTTTGCGTAAAACTAAACCAAACCAGACCGGACCAAAGACCGAATATCAAAAATTATATAACATAAACGAAGCTTAGCCATTTAGTTCGCTAAAAGAAGAGCATCTAAAATAGAGTTGCTTCTACAAACCATTTTTCTAAAAAGCGCGCAAAGATTTCACAAAAGCGTGAGGTTTGATAATGCCCCTACTCGATGCATTATGTCGTTTTATGTTATAAACCCATATATATATATATATAAAATATAATGTAAATATATAAATAATTTTTTTTTTTTTTTCCTTTCAAAAAATACCACACTTTATAAACATGCTTTAACCGCTAAAACGTAACACTTGATCATTCCGTCACGCCAGCTATTTATAACCTTGCTACAAACCCACATAAAACACCGAACAAACAAACAAACCCCCAAAGTCATCACCGTGACAAATGGCATCAACATCCACCGAACAACCACCACAACCACCACCAAACTGGCTAGAACTCCCACCGGAACTCACATCATCAATCCTCCAACGCCTAACCCCCGTCGAAATCCTCGACAGCACACAAAAAGTATGCTTAACTTGGCGCCAAATCTGCAAAGATCCAGCCATGTGGAAGGTCATCAACATCACCAAACCTGACGACGCGTGGGATGCTGATTACGATCTGGTGAATTTGACTAAACAAGCGGTTCATAGAAGCTCTGGTGAATTGGTTGGAATTAGTCTTGACAGCTTTTGTACGGACGAGTTGCTTCATCACATTTCGCAACGGTAGTTTTTTTTTTTTTTTTTTTAATAAATTTTTTTTAGGTAGAATTGTGGACTTGATGTAAGACTATAGGGTATGTTTTTTTTTTTGGTAAAAAAACTATAGGGTATGTTTGTTTCGGCTTATATAGCGGCTTATGACTTATTTGGTTTTGGGCTTATGTTTCATAACCTCACTTTTTTACGCCTTATTTTGAAACAATTCGGCTTATGTAAGTTTATTATGACGTAATAAATTTATATGTAAGCCGAAAAGTTTCAAGATAAGCCTTAAAAAGTGAGCTTATGAAACATAAGCCCAAAACCAAATAAGCGGAAACAAACACCCCCCAGAAAGTTTAGGAGCGTTTTGAAGCAACTAGCAACTAGTGTTTTGCACAAAATGCTTGTTTGGAAACAAGCAACTAGTGTTTCTACTTTTTCTAAACGCTCCAAATCAAAATGCTACTTCTAATAACATTTACGAGCAACTAGCGTTTCCACTAACTAATATGACTATACAACTACTACATTACCAAACGGTTTATCAAAAAAACAGCTACTAATTACTGCTACTGCTATCTTCGCCAAACATACCCGGTAGTCATGAACTCTAGGTCAATTCCTAATTATAGTTACACCACGGTACATTTCTTCTTATCGTATTAGTGTGTATATATTTTAAATTTGATTGTAGATTATACACTTTTTTTAGGTAGAATTTTTGTAGGTAGGTTTGTGTGGTTGATGTAATGCTTTAGTAGTAACGAACTATACATTGTATTAGTGTTTATATATATTTAAATCAGTATACTTTGTTAGGTAGGAATTTGTAGAGATGTGTTTGATTATATTATTAGGTTTGTGTATTTCTTGTAGTAATGTTATAGTATGGACTATAGTCAATTCCTGATTATAGTAACACGCTTACTAAAATAATCAAAAATGGTAATTAACTTATAAATTTTGTGTAATAATAGTTTGTTTTGTGCAATTACATGTTGACAAATGTCCGTGTGTGATTACATATTCGATTCCTAGTTATAGTAACGCGCTACTAAAATCATCAAAGATAGTAGTAATTAACTTTCATTTTTTGTGCAATAGGAGTAGCTCTTTACCAATTAGGTGCAGACGTGTTGACACGTGTCAACATGTAATTAGATAATTGCACGAAAGTTACTATTATTGCACAATTAGTGAAAGTTAATTACTATTTTTGATGATTTTGGTTGTGTGTTACTAGAACTAGGAGTTGGCCTTTAGTTCCTTACTATTTTATGTAGAAAACGGTAATACTGATAGAGTTTGGAGGAAAGTGAATGTGATCGAAGTTAAATATACTCAAGAGTTATAACGCCCCCAAAGCCGAAAGAAGTGGACTATTGGGTATCCGTTTCAACTAAAAACTTTTGTGGAAGGATACTAGTAGCCCACTGCTTCAAGCTTATAAAGGCCTCAAATGTTTATTATCCTACCGATGTGGGCCGGGTTGTTACAAGAGTAGTTGTTATCCAGGTAAAATTGGTTGTGTTTTGAGGATTAAGTATAGATTCTTAGTAATCTAGTTGTAGCGAGTCGAGGAATTCTGTAAGTATATGCGTAGTTGTTTGAGGTGTTCTATATCTGGTAGAGATTATACTTGTTTTAGTTATAAGTCTTGATTGCTGTTGGAATTTGGGTTCGTCCACATTGTTGTTAAATTTAGAGTAGGCCTGAAGCTCAGAGGCAAACTTTACCGCCTCACCTTGGCTATGATCCATTGGTCAAATGAGGCGCACAACTATGATGCACGAGTTAGGCCAAACACAAAAGATATGGGATTTATTGAAATAAGACTAAATTCAAGTTGTAGGTCACTTTAACAAGTCTAAGGTTTTCATTTTTTGCTAGCCAATTCATTTCGGATAAAAATTCGAGACAGTTAAGTATCCTTAAAAGTGACTACTTGGTATGTATTGGACAAAAGAAATTTTTTGTTGGCAAATCACATTAGGCCTTTCACTCTACGTTTGTTTATGGTTTTAAGGAATTCTGAATGTGCTTTAAGGCTAATCTAATCATTGCACTTGTTGATGATTCTTTGTTTGTGCTAGTTTATTTGAACGTTCTGTAAGTTATGGAACCACCTTCAGTGAGTTTCATGTCTTGCTAGTTGCTACACCTTACAACGCTCTAGGCAGACTTCTGTGCTTCATGTCTTAATAACACTGGTTGGAAAAATTTTAATGTATACTTTTAGCTGACAGTTGAAAAACTGATAATCCATTTTGTGATCCGCCATGTGTAATTGATGCTATTCCATGATATGAGCTGACTGTCATAAGTTTTGAATCTAACATACTAAGGCTTTCAAAATTAATTAGGTAACAGATAAAGACAGTAAGAACAAATTGATGTACGAAACAAGGTACTTTAAAAGGTGTCAGAATATAGAGTGAAAATTTCTCTACACAAAGTAGAAGTGAACCTTAAGGCCAAAATGATAAATGCATAAACATTGAGCATGCACAATTGTCACAAAGATGGGCCCTGTGCATCTGCACTGTTTGCACCCCCATCCACCAGGCCTGACAATTAATATTGTAGCCGTCAAAGAAGGTTGATAATGGCGCAAGGATCAATTATAGAACTACAGAAAATATGTGTTATTAAGCCCTTCTTGCTGATCTTGGTCACAATGAACCATATAAGTATGATCTAACGCTTTCGTACCAGACTAGTTTTTTGGATCATTGAGAATAGATTCAAATATTTGAATAGTTGAAATGAATCAACCATATGCAAATAGATTGTTTGTATGATATGGTGCGGCACATAACTTATTCATCCCCTCTTTTGTCTAATCTTAATGTTTTAAATACTTTTACTAGAATTTATTTATGCTCCACACGGTGTTGGTACAATAAATTTGCGTACTTATAGCTATAGATATAGAGATTGCAAATCAAAATTATCATCTTAACGATGTGTGCATGTGTCCATGTTGTTGTGATATGCACGTACTACTTTTTTGTCGCTTTTGGTAAAATACAGTGATCCAATAAGATGCTCACCTATACGACCAGAGGTAGGCTAACCAGACAAGGTGTGTGACTGATTGAAGTAGAGACTAAATTCTAGTATTTGGTCACTTTTAAGAAAATAAAATTATTTTGTCTAGGCCTTTCTAAACTGAATTAATATGCTAGCCAATTATATAAACTACATACTGCTAAGTTGGCCTCTTCACATGTGTTATCTCTTCACTTCTCATCTCTCCTGTTTGTTAATTTGTTTATGGGTTTGATGTTTTTTGAATGTGTGTTCAATGTTAGTATTGAATAGTGACTACATTGATGATGTTAGTTTAGTTGAATATCAATTAATAAGTTACCAATATTGGAGATTCTCAAGCTGTATGTTGTCATTGTTAATGTATATATGCATGGTCACTGCCATCTAATGGCTTTCCATATGTGACGGTGATGCGATTGCCATCTAATGGTATATCTAAACTTTTTGTATGTTTTGGGCAGACCTTTAATGACTTGTGTGCTTTGCTCTACACCTCACAAATTAATTATTTGGTCTTGCTAGTTTTACCTTAATGTATATCTACTAATTTTTTGTTAATTTTGTGACTACCTTATGCACAGCTCAAGTAAGCTTCAGACGATTTCCCTTACAAACTGTTACAACATTACAAGCCGTGGGTTAAGTCACGCAGTCAAAAACCTAACGCAGCTAGAAAACCTTCACCTTTACTACATCTCAATTCATGTAGAAGACATTGAAATAATCGGAAACAATTGCCCTAATCTCAAATCCTTCAAACTAAACAAAGAATTCAGAAGACCACATATCGAATGTGACGGTGATGCGATTGCCATTGCAAATACTATGCCCGAATTACGCCATTTGCAACTCTTTGGTAATAAAATGACTAATGACGGACTTCAAGCCATTCTTCATAACTGCCCGCATCTCGAATCCCTTGATGTTCGTAGGTGTTTTAACCTTAACCTTAGTGGGAGTTTAGCAAAATTATGCAAAGAACAGATTAAAGATTTCAAGCGTCCTAACGATTCAACAGAAAACTGTGGATTCAATCCTCAGTTTCATGGGTATGATGACTTTGATGATATGTATTCATCTGGATATTCTGATGTGAATGACTATTCTGAAGATGAATTCTATGAAGACTATGATTTTTCTGATGGTAGTGCGGTTTCTGATTATGATTACTTTGATTTGTAATTTGTTCATGGGTGCGCAACATATTATATGTTGTAAATGTTGTGCGGTTGTGTTGACTCATTGTAGGTGTCGATTGCAGCCCGGCCATGGGTTAGTTGGTCTGGAGCTTTTGTTAAAGATTTATAGATATTTTCTTCTTGCTTAAAATTAATATATATAATCTTAAACAACGTATAAACTTTCGCTGTATGAGGGTATATATCATTTGGCTTACAGAAAAGAGTTGCCTTCGTGTAGTGTATGTTACGCTCATAATTAAGACCAACAGCTTTATAAAAAAAAGCGTTATAGGCCAAACCTTGCGAATATTTTGAAAATAATTGCCAGGTTGACTTGGCAGATTTTTTTTTAAAAAAAAAAATCGCCAACATTGCCATTTAAAAAAAATTATGTAGCGTGTTGGTTTTAGCACCTTTAGTAACTACCTTGAATTGCATCTGCCATTGGACTGTTGCTTGCTTTCTTCTTTCTTCTGTTTATATTTTTCACATTGAACATGAGTTAATTACCGCCAACAATCGATTGGCTTATCATCGTTTTTTGATCCCCTTAGGAATCATAGTTTTCAAACTATCGTACATAAATTCTTCTTTAACAAGGAAAGAAGACCTAAAAAGTTATCAGAGGTTAAAAATGAAGATGGGCAAAAAGATAAAAATGCATTCATGTGACCTATAGGGAGTTTATGGGAAAACTTAACGGATGTTTGGTCAAAGGACTTGATCCATAAAAAGGGCAAAACCATAGGGATAAAATGCATACTTTTTGATGTGTAAAGGACAAAAGATGCATTTTGTGTGAACCCCGGGGACAGTTTGTGTAAACCAGATTAGTATGTCATAAAACAAGGGAGCACTAAGCAGCATTCAATTACCGCTATTCATAGACAAGGTATAGTATCTAGCTTCTTTATTGTGCAAAACATTTCTCCAACGCTATACTAAATTTTTGTGTTTATGCTATTTTTGCAGAGGAATGGAGACTAAATCGGAGACTGACATAATGGATCTGGAAGAAGGAATAAAGATAATTTCTGAGGAGAGTCGATGGTTGTTAGATAGTCAAAGAAACAAAGATAATCGTCACAATCAACATTCACAATCTATCTGCAGAATTCCCGATGACCTTATTGGACCTAGATTTCAAAAAAATATCAAGGTTGGACTATTTTATATATGGTCGGATGATGATGACCATGGTGTCAAAATCAGGTACATGTTTGATTTATTTGAAAGTTTAAAATCTCCACCGGATGAAATCATGAATGAATGTATGCAAAGGGTGCATGTTAAATTAGATCGAATCACAGCATGTTATGATGAGCGTTTACCAGATAATACGTATCCTGCTATATTTAGGCTTGCAACAGGTGAGCGAGTCACTGAATCTTTCATAGTTTCAAAAAATATGGTAATTGACGCTTGTTACATACTCGGACTCATTCACAAGTGGTCAGAGTATGTAAAACATGAGGGCAGTTCATTTTCTGACAAGTTGTTGATCAGCCTAAAAACGAAGGGTGACCTGATCGTTCTAGACAACCAGATCCCTTTTTTTGTTCTTCAAGACATCTTTGAATGCACCATTTCGGAACTTGATCCAACAGCCTCTCTTGTTGACCTTATCCTTTCTTTTTTAGAAGACATCAACCCCTTTGAGGCTGTTCCAAAAAAAAAAGACATCAACCCCTTTGAGGCAAACTCAATCACTGGCCACCATGATGCTCATGATATACAATATAAACATATCCTTGACCTTCTCTACAAAACTTATCAGCCTGCTGATATCCGTTCATCAGGTAGATTATCCACTGTGACAACGACCTACTCAGCTGTAGAACTGAGAAAAGCCGGGGTGAAGTTTAAGCCTTATCAAGGTGAAAATTGGAAAATGGACATAAAATTCAATTCATCTTGGAGTAACACGAGTTTGACAATGCCAGCAATGCGTATTGAAGAATCAACTGTGCCAGTTTTGTGGAACCTTGCTGCCTACGAGCGTTGTTTTCCTGAAGTTGGTAATTACATTGCATCATATAGTTTTGCTATGATGATGCTAGTCGACACGAAAGAAGATCTTCTCGAATTAGTAGAATCAAAAGTCATTAAAAATCCTAGTGGTCACCAGTATATTGTGGATACGATCCACGAATTATGCAAAGGAGTTTATCTTAAGGAGTTCACATATGCCAAAGAGTGGGGAAAAATGAATAACTACTGCAACAGCCGTCTAGGGTATACCAGGCGTACCTACTTCAGCGGAGCATGGAGTTACATAGCATCACTTTCTGCATTGATCCTTTTCACTCTTACTGCAGTTCAGACTTACTGCTCTATTCGTGCTCTTTAATCCAATAAATACTCGGTTTGCTTGTTTTCCATGTGCCTTTCATGACTCAATAAATCAGTTGATGTAAGTCTTTTTTTTTTTTTGAACAATGATCTTTATGCTTTCCAGTACCTGTATTTGGTCAATTTAGTCAATTGAAATCTGTATCACTTGTCTTTATTATTTCTACTATTGCATTCATTAAGATATAGTTGATGTTTATAGTTTCATGTAGAGTAATTCATTTGCTTAAATGTTTGTTGTCCAATGGAATATTAGAGGTTCCTTCTATGTTTGTAGCACTCTTCAAAACTCGGGATCCATGAGAGTCGTTAAGACCAACCCTGCTAAATTATGCTTCAACAAATTGGTACCATCTGTGGGACCTGAGCAAAATGCTCGTCCTACTCCGTTTGAACATGATATCACGCGATGATGTTTGACCCAAGTTTTGATTCGGATATTACGGTCCGTTCGAATATGAATAAACAGTGCTTTCTTTTCCCGAATAGGAACCAAAGGACATGTGAATAAGAATAATTATTCACCTCGAATCTGCTCGGTAGTTTGATAAATTTTACTACCTTAAAACTATGGGCTATAAAATAGAAAAGATACATGCTTTAAAGGGATAACTTGCAGATTATAGTGCACAAGGTACAAGCAAAAATTTCTTGACTCTTTTTGCTAGCATATTATTTACATGTTACTATGCCTAAGGTACAACTATAATGCAATCTTATCTATACCTTTTTCCTTAGCATGCATGCGTGTATGAATGCATTATGTAACTTCTATGAATGCTTTTACATGTGGACTGTATTCCAACTGCCAATAAATTAGACCGAAGTAGCTAGGACTAGAGGCATGGTAAAAAATCATCACCTTTCATCTCATCATAACATTACCATTCACATCTTCTCACTTTTTTTTTCATTTTTCATCTATAATAGTCATTGCTTTCTTCATTTTTTATTAAAATATTTAATTTAAACAATCATACTTCACAAAATACCCTATAAACACTTACAAATCAAGTAAACAATAATAAAAACACCTCGTGATGCCACGAATGTAAATGAACCGCGTGGGGAGAACACTTCCTCATTTTTCCCTCGTCCTCACTTGAAAACGACCGCTAAACACGTACACATTTTCGGATTTATTAATTTCGGGCGTTTTAAGTCTTTAACTACAAGTAAGCTAGAAAAAATGCAAATTTCTTTTAGGTATGTTATTATTTTCGAATTGCTAGGATGATTTATAGTTGAGGATAAAAGATTTGACTAGATTATTAATGGAGAATGAAGGTTTTGAAGAAGATGAAAATGAAGTACGAATTAAGAGCATTAAGTATTATCACTTGGGTTAAAGTTTCACCTACTTGCACGTCAGTGTCATATTAATTTTAATCTTTTCACCTTTAACTAAAAAAATACATCTTATCATAACTCAATCTTAACATCACATTTTGGGTCTCATTTTTTTTTCTTTTCCATTTATAAAATACAAAAAAAACATTTTTTTCAAAGTTACAAAACAAAAATTTACAATAACTAGTATTTTTTTTACTTTAAAAAAAATAATAAAAAAAATAAGATTGAAATTGTAAAACACCAAAACCGGTTCTCTTCAACCTTTAAAAAGCTGCAACTTTTACACACACATAACACACACGTTATATAAACACACACCAAAATACCCGCCAAAATCCATTTAAATCGGAAAAATAACAAGAAAAGAAAAAAATGTTTAAACTCGTTAAAGCTTTAACGGGTAAAACCTTTGGCCTTTAACGCAAGCCTATGGTGTGATTAACGACGTTAACATAATGTGAAACCAACCCTTTTGGCCATTGCCACCTGTAGCCCCAGGCCTTGGATGAAGGTCTCAGTTCAAATCCTCGCAGGGTTTGAATGGCGGATTTTCCTTCGCCGTAGCCCTTAATGAAGGGTTTGGGCCCCAGAACCCTATGTTCGAATCTTGGAAAGCGCAAGGTTTACCCTATTAATTGTCACGCCTTGGCGGATTAGTAGGGTTTTCCATCGAGATTGAAATAAGATTTCGCTCGGCGGGCTCTAACGCGACCCGGCTTATACAACGTAGCTTGCACTCCTGCTATCGAATCGCATGACACGAAGACTTAATGTTAAATTCACCTTTAAAAAAAAAACATAAAATGTGAAAGTTTAACCTGAGAGTTAAGACAACCTCTAACAGAAAAAGAAATAGAAAAGTGATTTGAAGCGGTCAAACGTGTTTTATTTTTGCATCATAAATTTTTTTAGGGGTGTTGGTATGGTGTACGAGAGGTAGGTGCGACATGTTAAAGCATCATAAATTTTTGCAGTGGTCATTAAATGTGCAGATCTTGTCGTTATATTACCATTTGTGTCTTCCTTGGCATCTTAACAAACATCTCGCAAATATCATGAAGGGTGGCTAATTAAACAAGATGCAAATACTTGTCTACTTGATAAACTAATGAAACATTGATATAGTAGATTAGAAAGAGTTTAGATTTCACCGCATAAACGAATCAGACAAGAATTCATTTACGCAGAGGCCTCCTTTGCGCCTCTTTAACAGGCCCATTTATCATTTTCCTTTCTTTATACTAAGTTCCAAGTTAGTATTTGAAAAATAAAAAATAAAAAAATTGGTTGCTAATTGCTATATTTACGATTTATGGATTCGAGATTTTTCTTTGAATAACAATCTCTTGTTTGGGATAAAAAACTTTACGCAAAGTTAAAAAACACATATTCCTTCCGTCCCAAATTATAAGTCCACTTTGACTTTTTCAAAGTCTTTTTATATCAATTTTGACCTTAATTATTTTTTTTTAGTGTTATATAATACTTGACGCAAAATATATAAATGGACTTGTGTTTTAAATCCTTTTCATCCAGATACTTTTCATCAAGATCATATAACACTAAAAAAATAATTAAGATCAAAATAAGAAAGAAAATACTTGAAAAAGTCAAACCGACTTATAATTGGAGACGGATGGAGATTTTATAAAACTAGCGAAGACCCGCACCCAACGCAAGTGTTTCTAGCGCCGATAATTAATAATTTGTGATATTATGGTGAGTGTTTTGTGTAGCGTTTAAAATAGAATGTGAACCAATGAAATGCAATTTAAACTATCGTAGATATACGATAATTAAAGTTCAGATAAAATTTTAACACGTATCAAACAATATATAAAAACATTTAATGAAAATAAAAGTAAACATTACCTATCGCTTATGAGATAAAACTAACAACACACGCTACTCACGCAGAAAACTAACAATGATGGGATTAATGATGTCGTTGTTAAAAAGAACGCAAGACCAAAACTAGATGAATGTGATTAGCCCAAAATAAAAATAAAAATTGGCTAATTTTGTAAAAGATTTAAGACATTTAGCCCCATCTTTTTTTTTGAAATGCATGATTTAATTTATTTAAAAGTTAAATGCACTAACGGCACATATTTTCTTTTAATTGTAAACATTATAATCGTTTTGAAGAAAAACTTACATATATAATATATTTATATAAGCATGATCGCTTTGTGTTAAAAAATTTATGCGCTCTAAACGAAAAATAATAAAATTTTGAAGATTTGGGATTAAACATATGTTTTGAAACCCGCTCGACCCGGTGGTTCAACCGGTTGAACTGCTCCTCACGAAAAACGGTCGATGAACCGAGTCAACCCGGCAGTTGGGTCAAACGGTCAAATTAAAAGGGTCAACCCACCGGTTTGAAGCGCCCCGGTCAACCCGGTTTTCGATATGTATTTTAATAGTTTCAAATTTTCTTTACTTTTGGTTTTTCCTTATATATAGTATAGTAGGCAATGACAAGCGATGCGGGCATGGTGACTTCGCGACGATTAATCGGATAAATAGATCTCGATGAGACCGATTCACCGCTTGTATCGGTTTCAACGGTCTCTCTAGTTCGCTTTGGATGGTCATTATTGGTTAGCCGAATCGCCATGGCGACACCGGCTTTCATTGAACCCGCTGGTCCGGTCCGATTTTCAAAACTATATGTAACATCAACTTCATAATTGTATGAAGTTTTGTGTGTTTTATTAATTTGTATAATGTGTATAATAACATGTACTTTTCATTTTAAAGTGTTTTAAAATAATATTAATTAATGTGTTTAATTATTTTATATTTAGAATTATGTCGTAGTATGTTTAAATTGTACATTGTGAAATTTTTATCAGACTTTTTAAGAAGGGTATTTTAATTGGTTGTTTTAATTTGGTAGATATGCTTTTAATTGGTTGTACAATGTGAATAAATTATTGTACTTTTAAGTAATGGGGTGTTTTAATAAGAGTATTAATTACACAATATATTTATCTCACCTTTGACTTTCAACTTTTCACTTTTTAAGGTTTGACCGTTTTTCTATTATATGTAGTATAAATAATGCATGCGTTAGTGCACATGATACCACCGCACAATGCATATAGGTTTAAATAAAACGTACAAGGTGAAATTATTGTGCTATATCTCACATTAGTATTTTTAAAAATGTTTATACGTAGATAATATGTTTGCTTGAATGATTTGTTATAAAACTTACAAATAACCGGGCACAAGGTACAAACATGAAAACATGAATAGTTGAATACAACTGGTATCTCAAATGATAAATAAAATTTAGAGTAAATTACATGGTTGGTCCATGTGGTTTGTCCAAAATAACAACTTTCGTCCTCAAGTTTAAAGTTCAGACCGGTAGTCCCTAAGTATGTAAACAAATAACACACCGTCCAAACGTTAAAAACTCGCACCACGTGGCAAAGATGGGGGTATTTTTGTCTTTCCATGTTCTACCTATACATTTGACTTTGACCAAGTACATATATTAATTAATACCCATCTTTTGTTTCCTCTCACTGCTCTCACAAAACACACAACACACACACACACAAATATCATCCGATTAACCATCGACAAACCCTAACCCTAATTTTGAAAACCCCAACGCCACCACCATGCATCCGTCTCCACCACTAATTAACTTACATAGCGGTCAATTGAATATGGAAACAAACAACATGAACCCCGGTTTACAAGAAGAACGGTGCACCGTTATAGATTGGATACTTGGAAACAAGTTTACCACACAAGATTCGCCCCACTAATGGGCCTAGTATGTGTCCTAAGTGTAACCTTACAACAACAATCATTCCACCTAATCATCATCCTCAACCTCAAGACCAAACAAGAAGAAGAAGAGGCATGTTTACATTTGGGATCTGCTTGCGGCGTGTTGTTGGATTCGGGTGAGTGGTTGCAGAAAGAGGTGTAGTCACAGAGGCGGTCAAGGTATGGATGAGTTTTATCTGAGTTGTCAATTATCGACGCTTAGACATCGGAATCTTGCGAGATTACAAGGTTGGTGTCATGAAAAAGGTGAGATATTGTTGGTTTATGACTGATGCCAAATGGGTCACTGATAAAGCACTTTTGAGTCGAAACCGGTTCTTCCGCTGTTCACGCCACGGTGGCACCGGACCACGGGTACTTGTTAACGGGCCGTGCTAGTGAGAAAACGGATGCTTTAGTTTTGGTGCGATTGTGTTGAAGTGGTTACGGTCGACGCCCATTGAGAAACAGGGACCGGCTCAGGAAACGAGGGAAAATAGTAACTGTGGAACGGGTATGGAGTTTGCATAAGGAAGAGCGATTATTGGACGCGGCCGACCCATGATTGTGTGGTGAGTATGACGCAGCAGAGTTGCGGAAAATCTTGTTAATCGGGTTGGTGTGTTCGCACCGACCGGACATTCAACCCACTATGCGAAATGCGGTCCAAATGCTTCGCAGCGAGGTCATGCGCTCGTTGTTTCAAGCGGATTTTCATTTGTCCGTGATGTGATGATATTTGATCTTCTACCACAATAACAACAATTCACCATTGTTTTGATTTGAGGGTTTTAATTAAATGGAAGAAAAGATAAGAGAATAAAAGGAAGAAGATGAAATCTGATTGAGGCGGGTTTTATTAAATAGGAGTAAATAATTAGTATATGTACTGGTCAAAAGTCAAATGTATAGTAGAACATGGAAAGACTAAAATACCCCCCCCCCCATCTTTGCCACGTGGTCCGAGTTTTTAACGTTTGGACCAGGTGTGTTATTTGTTTACATACTTAGGGACTACCAGTGCAACTTTAAACTTCGAGGGACGAAAGTTGTTATTTTGGACAAACCACATGGACCAACCATGTAATTTACTCTAAAATTTACAGCTAGTGAAGCTCATGGATCTCAAAGTACAACCGAGTGTGAACCATCGACTTTAAAAGTGAGTAGGTGATACTCACATCATATTTTTTGATACAGGTATCACAATTTATGCATTATAATATTGTACGGTATAAACTGTAATACATAAATTGTGGTGCATGCATCAAAAAATGTGATGCGAGTATCAACTCCCTTAGAGCACCAGGTATCGTGGTGCCGTCCCGCTCGTGTTGTGGAGAAAAGTGCTGCCACATCAGCATTTTTTTCTATAACACCAGAATTCACTACAACACCAAAAACCTCATCCCCCCTATAACATTAGTTTCTGATGCCGTCACGCACCTTTGAACCCCACATATTTTTTTTCTTTTTCCATTTATTTAAATACATTTAATTACACCAACACCTTGAACTAAAATTAAAATTTTCATTAATAAAAAATTACATTAAAAAAAGCACATTAAAAAAATTAAAAAAAATGTATATAAAATTAAAAATACCAACTGCATAAATATTGACATCATTATAAAACTTATTGAGTTATTGATAATTTGATTAATTTCTTTCACGTAATATTCTACTAAAATGTACATGTCTTTATTTAATTTGTACAATGGGCCTTTAAAATGAGAAGATTATCTTTATTGGGCCTAACTGAAAATACAAGTAAGGGCCCGTTTGGTTTATAAATGGGTTTAGGATTTGGTATAGGGTTGAAAGAAAATATTTGGGTTGAGAGAAAAGGTGGAGAAAGAAATAATATAATAAGTTATATTAATATATATGTTAAAAATTGGTATAAATATTGTAAACTGTATTTTTGTATTAAAAAATAACAATAAAAAAGAAAAAAGTGAAATGATTGTGGCTGTGAAATAAGATGGGCCCACAAATGTAGGACTTCTAGCTCTAAACCTTTCAATTCTGTCAGCTTCGTGTAAACCTTATTATTTGGCTTGAACCCAATTTTTTAGACTTGGATTTTTCTACCAAACATATTTTTATACTTTAAAACCTAATACTAAAGTTGACTACTTGATACCAAACGGACCCTAAATGTTAGGGTTTTATATGTAAACACATGTACTTCGTCTCTTTTAACTCGCCTGTATTTTACAAAGCAGCATTTAACTTTTTCTTTTCTAGTATGAATCCTTCAAACTACTCACAGCAGCACTCATCCACCATTTTTGCAGCCAAATCTTACCTTATTCCTCCATAAAACACACAGATCTAACACAAAAAGAAAAAAAGAAAAAAAAGGAAAACGCGAAAAAAAAGGGGAAAACGCTAGCACCGGTACCCACTTTACGCCGTCAGGTGGCGTTTTCCGGGACCATCTCGGCTGGTCACGACGGCTCAAGACACGAAAACGCGAGGCCCGGTACCCAAGTGGCGCCGTCGGGTGGTGTTTTGGGGGAAAACGCAGGGTACCTAGCCCTTTTAAAAGTGTGCATATAATACTCAGTACAAGTTCATACACCAAAATGTACAAATGACAGACGTAGCTGTCATTGATGGTGACCATACAAGTAGTACATTTTATTTTTGTGATGTGTTATAGGAACCTCCTTATGTTGTCACATCAAAAAGGGTTTGGTCAAATTGTACAACCCGTGATGCACACCGTACAAACGGGCGATGCGAGCAATGATTGGAAACCCTCCCTATGGGAGGGTCCAAATAACTCGCCCCTTTATTCTGTACGCTTTTAAAGTTGATATAAAGAATCAAATCAAATCATACGAGTAAGGGGTGAGTTATCCACACCCTTCCATAGTGAGGGTATCCAATTATTTGATGTATTATCGGCTTGTACGGTGTGCATCGCGAGTTGTACGGTTTAACCAAAACCTCTTGATGTGACAATATAGAGAGTGTTTGTATAACATAGGTGATGTTATACAAACCCGCCTCCCAATATGAGGTTTCCAATGATTAGATGCATTGAGAGGTTGTACGGTGTGCATCGCAGTATTGTACTGTCTGTATCGCGAGTTATACGGTTGACCATCGGAGGGGTTTGTATAGTATGACCCGTAGTACATTGGGTTATTTTGGCTAGGGCAAGTTATCCACACCCCCTTATAAGGAGGGTTTGCAATCATTGACACATTATCGGGTAGTACGGTGTGTATCGCGGATTGTACGATTTGACCAAACCTCCCTATGTGACAATATAAGGAGGGTTTGTATAACAACACTCCTTTTGAATGTCATTTTATTTTGTACACTTTTTAAATTGTTTTTCTTACTCATAGTTTTTTTTTTTTTTTTTTTTTTTTTTAATGATTAATAAACTTTGTAGAAAGTTAAGAAAAATTAAACGCAAATTTTTGGCGAGAATAAATCCTTGCTAAGGCTGGATGGCAAGGAGGTGAGTCACTCACATTACACCTCAGTGCCACGTCAGCTTTCTCTCACCTCCACTCACCTTTTTGTAGGCAAGTGATATACATATTCACATTTCATTAAAATAGCCACTTTATACAAATATACCTCATTAAATACTCCAAACAGAAAACCTCTGCTCTCCTGCACACAAAAGAAGTGAAAAGAAGAAAAAAATGTTTATTGAGAAAAAACAAACGACACATTAGAATTTTGAGGAAAAAAAAAAAAAAAAAGTGGTTTCTAGTTGCTGTATACGATTTATGGACTCAAGATTTTGTTTGGGATACTAAACTTTACACAAAGTTAAAAAACACATATCTTATAAAATAATGCATGGGTTACTGCACATGATACCATCGCACAATGCATATAGTTTTAATTAAAACGTACAAGGTGAAATTATTGTGCTATATCTCACATTATCTATATCTATACTACATAAAATGGAAAAACAGTCAAAGTGAAAAAGTGAAAAAGTGGAATGGTCAAATAAGAGAGAGACATATATAAAGGCATACTTAATACTCATTTATCACAACTCACTCAAAAACACATACAAAATGCTCTCATCTTCCACACATCTCATCAACAACCATCCTCACCACCACAAAACCCCTCCACCACCGGACCACTACACCACCGCACCACTCTACAATCGCGTATCGTTAATTGTCTGTTGCAAGGAACCGCTGCCGCCAGGCGCGGGTACTCGCCTAGTTACATAAAATGGAAAAACAATTGAAGTGGGAAAATGAAAAAGTGGAATGGTCAAATGAGAGAGAGATATATGTAAGCGCATATTTAATACTCTCTTATCACAACTCACCTAAAACACATAAAAACGCCTCTTCTTCCCACATCTCATCACCACCATCCTCACAACCACAAAACCCTCCACCACCGGACCACTACACCAACGCACCACTCTATCATCGCGATATCGTTAATTGCTCGCCGCCAGAACTGTTGCCGCTGCGCGCGGTACCGCCAGTAATAGAAAACGGTCAAAGTGAAAGGTTGAATAGTTGAATTGTTGAAATTGGTCAAACGAATGAAAACGATAAGATAATTAATACTCTTATTAAAACACCCCATTACTTAAATGTACAATAATTTATTCACTTTATACAACTAATTAAAAGCACATCTACCAATTTAAAACAACCAATTAAATCACCTCTTACTAAAAAGTACAATAAAATCTTCATAACATATAATTTAAAAAAGCTACAACATAATCTAAAATATAAAATAATTAAACACACTTATTAATGATATTTTTAAAACACCCTAAAATGAAAAGTACATGTTATTATACACATTATACAAATTAATAAAATACAAAAAACTTCATACAAGCTAACAAGTTGATGTTATATATAGTTTTGAAAATCGGACTGGACCGGACCAACATGTTCAATCAGGGAACCGTGTCGCCACCGTTTCGCTAACTAATTAAAGCCATCCAAAACGAACCGAGAGGACCCATGAAACCGACATAAACCGTGAATCGATCTTATCGAGATCAATTTCGGTTAAACATCACTGGCACTGGCCGCCAAAACGCGCGAGTACCTCGCTATATATTATATATAAAGGAAAAATCAAAAAGTAAAAAGTGAAAAGTTGAAACTAAAAGTGGAAATGTTGAAGACATATATTTCAAAATGAAACTATTAATACACATCGAAAACCGGGTTGACCCGGGACGCTTCAAAGCCGGCGAGTTGACCCGATTTAATTTGACTTGTTTTCGACCCAACCAGTCGGGTTCACTCGGTTTAAATCGACTTGTTTTTTTGACCGGGTCGAACAAGGTTTCAAATTTGACAAAATTATATGAGAAATGATGAAGTAGTTGTGGAAACCGTGACAAATTTAGAAAACTGATAGACCAAGTAATTGTTGTTTTTTGTTGTTTATTTTGCTTTGACACATGTACGTTGTCATTTGTATAATGTTATTTTGAAAAATGTTGGTTTTTCACCACTTAAGGGACTAGCATATATGAATCATTTTTTAAAAGTTAATATATATTATATAACCCTTTGTCTCAGATATCAATAATGCATGTAAGATTATTAGATTCACAAAATTAAATAGTACAAACCGAAAAAACCGAAACCGAACCGAAACCGAAAAAACCGAACCGAAAACCGACCGAAACTAAACCGATGGTTCGGTTTTACTTTTTCAAAACCGAATGCGGTTCGGTTTCGGTTTCGCCCAAAACCAAACCGCAAAACCGAACCGAACCGAACCAATTTTACTATATAATAATATCTAATATCTAATTAATATAATATGATTAAATAACTATATAAATCAAATTTATAAATTAATATTCATTTTGTTAGTGGATTTATAATATATTTATCTTAATGTTTATATTTATATGTTTGTCTTTCGTGTCGCGTGTTTTCTGTTAATAAACCAATAAGTATTCGATAATGATTACGTGTATGTTCACTTGTATATGTATGTCTCATTTATATGTTTGTAATTATAGAATTATGCAATAAACATTATTATGCTTAGATTGAAAAAAAGTAAAGAAGAATGACTAATTTTGTACGTAAAACAAGTTTGTTGGTATAATTTGGCCATACCCAAATATTAACGGTTAGAAACCGAAAAAACCGAACCGAAACCGATAACAAACCGAAAAAACCGAACCGCTAAAACCGAACGGTTTCGGTTTGGGTTCTACAAAACCGAACATTGTGGTTCGGTTCGGTTTTAGCCAAAACCGACCCAAACCGAACTGCACACCCCTAGTTATTTGTACCCAAACAAATAGCTTTTGAACAACGCTTAAATATCTATGCAAATTGATAGTACAATATAATCTTATTATGGTGATATTAAATTTGTAAGGTTACAAGTTTAAAAGCCACACACCAAATAATAAACGCTACACATGTAAAAAAAAATAGTTATCACTGCCTAAATTACTAACAAAACAAGAAAAAACAGTTACACACGTTGGCTATACCTCTAAACTACAATATAATATTGCCAATTACATAATACCGTTGTTTTTTGTAATTCTTGAATATATTATTACTAAAATCTTAATAACTTAAAAGTTAAAACACCATCCTCCGTCTTTAATAGAATTATTGACTTTTCAAAGTCAACCGATCAACTTTGACCATATCTATTTTTGTGAGTGTTATATAATACTGATGCAAAATATATGAATTGATTGGATTTTAAGTGTATTTTCATTGATATAGTTTTTCATCAAGATTATATAACACAAAGAAAATATTTACGGTCAAAGTTGAACCGGTTTGACTGATCGAAAAGTCAAACCGGACACTTATTTAGGATGGAGGAGTATATTAGAAATATACTATCACACTTAGATCGACTCCACATAATTTTCTTGAAATCGATATTTCACCGCAATGCAACCATTCATCGAATTATAGTTATTCAAAATGATTATCCGACGCCTACAAATACGCTTTGTTGAAAGAAACTTATGGGTCATCTGAATTTTGCGTAAAACTAAACATCGCCGCTTGTAAGTACGGTACTTGTCTAGTATTTTTAAAAGGTGAAACTCACTCCACATTTTTACGATACATCACGTTTGTCACATTCTAATACGGATTTTTTAACATGCGCCCTAAGTCACATGTTGTTGAATAAAAGACGACACGGTCCCACAGTAAAGGACACACGAATCCACATAAAAGATAATTTTGTGGATCCCCGTCCTTTCTCGCGACCCGGTCCTTTTAATATGCTTATCACGCCTTAGCAAGCACATGTTAGATAAACCTTAAAATGTTTATATGCAGATAATATATTTGCTTGAATGATTTGTTATGAAACTTTACAAATAACCGTGCACAAGGTACAAACATGAAAACATGAATACAACTGGTATCTCAAATGATAAATAAATTTTACAGCTCGTGAAGCTTACTGATCTCAAAGTACAACCGAGTGTGAACGACCAATTTTAAAGGGGTCCTACTACCCAAACAACTCATAGTTTTTAATATAGTAAGTGTTTGGTTTTTATATCTCTCAAAACCAATCGCTGCTACTGTCATTATTTTCTTCTTGTCGGCGGCTGGGACCACACACGAAAACCACAAGTGATGAATGATATCATTCATTTAGAATGATATATATAATAATAAATGTTTCCATATTAACCTTCAACTTTCGACAACTTGCAACTTGGCCCTTGTCTTTATATTTTCTTCATTTACACATATAAAAAAGTTTATAAAAAAAAGTTAATAAAAAGTTTATAAAAAATTTATAAGAAATTTATAAAAATTTATAAAAAGGTTTATAAAAATTTATAAAAAAGTTTATAAAAAGTTTATAAAAGTTTATAAAAAGTTTATAAAAATTTATAAAAAAGTTTGTAAAAAGTTTATAAAAAGTTTATAAAAATTTATAAGAAATTTATAAAAAGGTTGATAAAAATTTATAAAAAAGTTTATAAAAATTTATAAAAAAAGTTTATAAAAAGTTTATAAAAAAAGTTTATAAAAAGTTTATTAAAAAAAGTTTATTAAAAAAAGTTTATAAAACACTACACAAATAAATATACTCTACATATACAAACACTACACAAATAAATACACTCTTACATATAAAAACAGTACACAAATAAATACACTTTTACATATAAAAACAGTACACAAATAAATATACTATTACATATAAAACACTACACAAATAAATACACACTATATATATACACTACACAAATAAATAATAAAATAATACAAAAACAAAATAAAATAAAATCCAATCATCGCCCAACGACGGTCCATGAGGAGTGATGGGAAGGAAATCATGGGGTGTTGAGGAGGACGAATTTTTAAAAGAGACAAGATATTCCTACCCTCTATTTTTATATTTCCACCATCCCTATTTTTTGCATTTTTTTATTTTTTTTTATTTTATAATTTTATTTATATCAAAAACTATAAACCGAAAATACGAACAGTGAAATATAAAGTTTAATAAGTAAAACGCTTAAAACCTGCTAAAAATACGAATGTAAACCGACAAAAATCACACAGATTTAAATAAACGAGTGACAAAAAGAATCAAAAGATAAACTCTCTCAGTGTACTTATAGTACATCCCATTTAAAAACGTGAACCATCAACTTTTTTTTTTTGAAGTGAACCATCAACTTTAAAAGGCGTGAGTTATTTCGATCGCGCTATATTTTTAGATTAACCATCTTTAGTGTTTTAGGGTACTTTGTTCATGTAGGTCCCCCCTCACATGCGGATGTACCATTTTTTTTAAATTTAATTACGTGTAGTGCTTTGATACGATAACGATTATTACAGAATGCTTTTATACGATAATGCTTTTAATCGTGATTGTTTTATATGGTATTTATTTTACGTTACTTTTTATAAACTTTTTATAAATTTTTATAAACTTTTTATAATATTTTATAAACTTTTTATAAATTTTATAAATTTTTTATAAATTTTTATAAATTTTTATAAAAAGGTTTATAAAAATTTATAAAAAAGTTTATAAAAATTTATAAAAAAGTTTATAAAAAAGTTTATAAAAAGTTTGTAAAAAAGTTTACAAAAAATTTATAAAAAAGGTTTATAAAAGAAGTTTATAAAAAATTTATAAAAAAAGTTTATAAAAAAAAGTTTATAATTTTTTTTTTATAAAAAGTAAAGTAAAAAAAGTTTATAAAATATTTTATTGTTATTGTTTAATTAAATGAAAACAATACACAAATAAATACTCTACATATAAAAACACTACACAAATAAATACACTATATACATATAAAAACACTACACAAATTAAATATACCACACAAATAAATACACTATACATATAAAAACACTACACAAATAAATACTCTACATATAAAAATACTACACAAATAAATACACTATATACATATAAAAACACTACACAAATTAAATATACCACACAAATAAATACACTATACATATAAAAACACTACACAAATTAAATATAACACACAAAATAAACTATACACAATCAAATCAAATAAAAAAACAAAAAAAAAACAAAAAAAAAGGACGAAAGTATGCCCAGGTACGGAGGGGCCCACGCCTATGAGGTGTTTGATAGTCTAAGGGGATATACCCCGTTCTAATAGTACAACCCCTTTAAAAGTGTGCATATAATACTCCGTACAAGTTCATACACCAAAATGTACAAATGACAGACATAGCTGTCATTGATGGTGACCATACAAGAATTACATTTTATTTTGTACGATTTTAAAGGTGGGACAAGATATTCACACTCTTCTTAGACCATAAGATACAGAGATGAATAACATGTTAAATGCATTTTTTTTTCGTGTCATTTGTGTGCCTACGGTACCAGCCAACATGCCATTGGTAAGCCATTAGGTGTTTGAGGTCAATGTTTTCAAGATCGGGATCCTATCAAGGATCGTTTTCGTCTTTGCAAGATCGTGATCGTAAGATCGGATCGGGATCTTAAGATCCTACCCTAATGTTATTTCTTAATCATTTTTATAATATCATACAAATCTACAAATTATTATACATTATAAACACGAAATACTATGAATGTTTCACAGAAATATTGTCCTAAATTATGATTATGAGATGTTTAAAAAGATTAACATGTTGTTTTTTGAATTCTACAAAAAAACAACTCATAAATTTGTAGCTTTCAAGTTTGTAATCCGAGAAAAGTTAGATTGGATCGAGTTAGATCTTAAGATCGATGGTCAAGATCGGGATCCTATAAGATCTTAAGCTTGCAAAGATCCTATGTAGGATCCGATCGCTTTTTGCTTTGCGAAGATCGTAAAATCAGAAGATCCCAAGATCGTGATCGGATCCCGATAACTATTGTTCGAGCCATTGGAATGGCTTAAGGCATTTGCATCTTTTGTTTGTTTATTATTATTATTATTTTGTATCGCGAGTGATGGATTTATTCTATGAGGTATTTCATGGGATACAAGTACCAATAACATGTTACCGTGGTTATGAATGATGGTCGCTTTTAGTTATTGGTGTGTTATCGAGAGGATCGAGTATACCGGTGCCAAGATACCAATAACGCAGATCCGTTAAAACGATACCTTGTCCTCTTATATATTATATTCCCACCCTCCCTAGTTTTAGGAGTACCTTTTGTACTTTTTTTTTTTTTTTTTTTTTAAACATTTTTGTGTTTATATATATTCGCCTAATGTGTGTTTTTAATTAAACAACAAAAACTATAGCACGTTAGACATTAGCACATTAAACAACTACAACAACAACTGTTATTATTATTCAATTAAACAACAACATTAACACATTATTTAAAAACAACAACAGCTACTACATATGAAGATTATTTATGTCATCTATAAGATCATGGAGCATTGCACCCGACCGACATGCGTGATCCTCAGGATTCTTTGCCAATTCCAGTGATGCCTCTAGCGTATTTATTCTTGTCATCAACATCTTGTTTTGAGACAATAATGTTGGAAAATTTAGTGCACTTGTGGGATTAGTTCACACCTTGTAATGGGTTAGGAGGTACGTAGTGTACACCCATAAGGTCTATGAACACCCCGACTCTTATAGTGGTTTGTATTGGTAGTGCTAGTAGAAAGTAACCGCTTGTGAAAGCACCGCCAGGAAAGTACCGCTTGTGGTTTCCACCGACAAGCGATGTTTCCACCGAAGCTTGTGTTTTCCATCAAGCTTGTGGTTTCCATCGAATCGGTGTATCCACCGATGGCACTATGAAAGCATCGCGCAGAACGGCTTTGACCTATTCAAGTGGCGCTTCAACCGCTTAATGACCACGCTTAATTGGTCATGTAACCACTAACGGCTATAATGGGGATAATTATGAGGCTATTAATGGGCCGATTAATACTCATAATTCCATTTGATTAGCTTAGAGTAAACTCCTATAAATAGGAGATCTTATTATGCATGAAATACACAGAAAACGATTAACACTTATAAGCGCAAGGGTTATTGAATTGTGCCTAATTCTATAACTACATTTGGTATTATCCCAAGTAGATATTCGTGTAACCTGCATTAGGGTCGAATAGTTTACTTTGGAAAGTGATCACACGATTCCAAGTGATATCCGTAACCACCTAGTGGTATTTGTTTCACGACCATTATTTGTTTCACCGAATTGATTATCTAACCTCGCCATCGGGCTCACAAAACCAACAATCAAAGTAAACTATTTTGTGATAATCAATGGTCACGAATGAACATATGGCTTCAAACTTTGCCAAGCTTGATAAGTTTGAAGGGGTGGACTTTAGGAGGCGGCAAGAAGATGCACTTCTGTTGTCAAGCACGAGTGTGGTGATGTGCTAACTACACCTATTCCTCGATGATGGAGATGATGCTACCGTGGAGTAGATCAGAGGAGGAGCAAATGGGAGAATGATGACTACATATGCAGAGGTCTTATTCTCAATGGTATGTCCGATGCTCGCTTGATATTTATCGAACTTTGAATCTTCCAAAGAACTGCTGGATTCTTGGATGCCAAATATATGGTCGAGGATGCATCAAGTAAGAAGTTTCTTGTAAGTAATTTCACAAATTACAAAATGACCGATTCAAGACTACCATGGAATAATACAATGAACTTTGAAATACTTGGAAGGTTTACACAACACAATATGCACATGGATGAGGCTATTCAAGTCTCTTGTGTTATTGATAAACTTCCTCCTTCGAAAGATTTCAAGCATACCTTGAAACATAAGAAAGAGGAATTAACTCGTTGAGTTGGGTTGTCATCCGCACATCGAGGAATCTCTCAAGATGCGTGATAATGACAAGCCAAAGAGTAGCAATGTCTTTGGACCATCCGTTGTCAATATGGTAGAGCATAACAACTCCACCGTATAATGACAACAAAGGCAAACGCAAATATCATGACAACACAGGGCATATCCTAACAAGAAGGCAACACCTACTTGTTGGAAATGTGGCAAAATTGGTCACATTAAAAGGACCGCAAGGGTGTTAAAGTTGGTGGTAAAGCCAATGGATCGTGCACTAATGGTTCGTGGAGTGGTGGTTCTTCCAACTCACCGAAAGGTCGAATATGGTTAATAAGTCTTTTCATATTTATTATGTTACATATGTATCTCGAATCTCATTATGTGCAGGATGATGATGTTGCGTGGCGGGTCGACTGTGCAACAGTTCATGTGTGCAAAGATAGAAGCCGGTTCAAGACTTATGAGTCACCGAATGATGGTTCTATTCTTCACACGGGAAATGAGTCAACAAATTTTGGTGCATGGTCGTGGTTGTGTAGATCTTAGGTTTAGTTCGAAAGATTGTAACTTTGTTTAATATTATACATGTTCCCGATATAAGGAAAAACTTGGTTTCAAGTAGTGTTTTGAATAATCATGGATATAAACAAGTTATCGAGTCTCGATAAATTTGTGCTTTCTAAGCATGGTGTTTTTATTGGTTTTGGTTATTTATGTAATCAAATGTTCAGCTTAATATTACCAACGATGTTGTTATTTCGCTTTTTGCACCACATATGATCGACCGATTCTACCCTTTGGCATGCTAGACTTGGTCATGTTCACTATAAAAGGATGCAAGATATGTCTAGGGATGGTTTAATCCTCGCTTGACATGGACACCGAAAAGTGTAAACTTGCATGTTGACCAAGATAACCAAGAAACCCTTTCGTGGTGTTAGTCGAGACTAAGCTTTGAACCGATACACAAGTGACTCGTGTGATTTGCATGCCACTCCTTCTTTGGGGAATAAGAAGTACTTTGTGACATTTATTGATGATGCTTCTAGATTTTGTTATGTCTATCTCGTTACATACCAAGGATGAAGCATTAGATAAATTCAAAGTGTTTAAAATCAAGTTGAATAACAACTGGGTCCCCGATCAAAAGATTAAGGACGATAGGGAGGTGAGTACATGGATACTCATTACTTTCATCTGTTGGTATTATCCATGAAATGATCGCCTTTATACTCCTCAAGAAATGGCATTTCGAAAGGAAAAACATGGTGTCAAGGAGATGGTTAATTCCATGTTGTCCTATTCAGATCGAGTCAAGTGGTTCCGGGGTGAAGCTATGTTATAATTTTGTTATTTATTAAATAGGGTTCCTAACAAAAGGAACAAGGTTACCCTTATGAATGATGGACTAAAAGGAAACCCAACCTGAACTATCTAAAGGTTTGGGGTTGTGAGGGTCATGTAAGACTCCCCGATCCAAAGATGAAAACTTTGGGTGAAAGAGGCATTGATCGCATCTTTGTTGGATATGCCGAGTATTCCAAGGTTTTAGGTTCTATGTTATTGAACCTAATGAATATATTTCAATTAACTCAATAATTGAATCAAGCGGATGCACTTTGATGAGAATAGATTCTCATCGGTCCCTAGACCAAGTCGAGGATTCCTAATAGAACTCATGACACCGGTGTATCGAGGTCCTCGATGATGAACCATCGATGGTCCCCGATGAGGTTATGGTTCAACAACTCGAACTCGTGCTCGTGAAGAGCAAAAGGGTCGACTCCAAAGTCATTTGGACATGAGTTTCAACTATACTTGGTCAAGGAATGCGGATGAGGTCTCGACCAATACCCTATTGCTTCATTGTTGAGGATAATCCCAAGACATTTGAAGAAGCAATGAAGTCCCGTGATATTGCTTTCGGAAAGAAGCTATCAATGATGAGATGGATTCCATCATGGGCAACAACACTGGTGTTGGTTGATCACCTCCGGTTGCAAACCTTTAGGTTGCAAATGGATTTTCAAAAGGAAAATGAAGGTAGATGGAACTATTGAAAAGTTCAAGGATAGACTAGTCATCTGTGGCTTTAAACAAAAGTCGTGGATAGACTATTTTGATACTTATGCCCCGTGGCTCGATCGCACTCATAAGAATGCCGATTGCTTGGCATCTATTCACAATCTGGTTATTCATCATATGGATGTGAAGACAACTTTCTTGAATGGTAAATTGATGAGGAGGTTTACATGAACCAACCTCGTGGCTTCATCATGCCGCAATGAAAACAAGGTGTAAACCGATTAAGTCTCTATGGACTTAAGCAGCACCTACAATGGCATCAAAAATTTGATGAAGTGGTTTTGTCTAGTGGTTATGTTCTTAACCGTCGACAAATGTGTATATAGCAATTTGATGAACTGCAAAGGAGTCATCATTTGTCTATATGTTGATGACATGTTGATATTCGCACCGACCAAAATCAGTCGACCGACAAAGGAATTTTTGTCATCAAGGTTCTCCATGAAAGACATGGGGAGGTCGATGTTATCCTTGGTATAAGGATTAAACATGAAAGTAAAAGAATTTCTATCTCTCGCCTCATTATATTGAGAAGGTGCCGAGGAAATTAATTACTTTGATTGTACTCCAATGAGTACACCTATGGATACTGTGAGAAGTCGATGCCTAACAATGGCAAGGTTGTATCTCAACTTGAGTATTCTAGGTAATTGGTGCCCGATGTATGCCATGACTTGTACAAGGCCCGATATTGGTTTTGCGGTGGGAAAATTGAGCGGTATACTAGTAATCCTAGTGCTCATCAACCGCAAGCGCTTAGAGGGCATCAAGTATTCAAGAGAACTATGGATTATAGTCTCATATATCGTTATCCTTCGTTGTTGAAGGTTACACCGATGCAAGTTGGATCAAGAACATCAAGACAATTGCTTACCGGTGGTCGGGTATTCCTACTGGTGGAGGTGCACTCTTGGCCCAAGAAGCAAACTTGCATCACCGCTCAACAATGGAATCTAAATTTGTGGATCTAGCAACCGGTAAAGAAGTCGAATGGTTGAAAACTTGCTTCGAGATTCCATTATGGCCTAAACCTATAGCACCTATTTCTATCCGATTGCGATAGTGCAGCTACATTGGCTAAGGCTTATAGCCGATGTACAATGGTAAGTCTAGACACTTAGAGTCGACATAGCATGATTCGTGAGCTTATCATGAATGGGTGGTATATATAGAGTTTGTGAGATCTCAATGTAACTTAGCCGATCACTGACGAATGGTCCAGCAGAGACTTGGTTATAAAGTCTCGCTAAAGAGATGGGTTTAAGTCCAACTTAGTCATCGAATGCTAGGACACCCAACTCCTCCCGAGGAAACTTAGGTGCTGATTTCAATGTGGAAAGTCGAATATTCAGTGGACTGGAGCACATGTTTTATTTACATCCCAAGGTTGTGCTAAGAACTCATTGAAAGGAGGATGAAGTCTTTACTTCTCAATGGTTAATTTTCTTTGAAAAAGTGCTTGGCGTGAGCATGAATAAAGAGGAACCACCTATGTAAATGTTGAAGTTTTGCCGCTTCAGAAGCTTTGGACTTTTAGCTTTTACAACATTTATGAATTGGATATGGACACATGGCTTGTATAGTGTCGAGCTTTTAAGTGTTTGAAAACTTGTGTGTATTTTATCTTCGTGTATTCAAATGGGTCAAGGGTTCAATTTTAGAACACCCCGATTCTCGAATATTTGAACGTGTAATTTACTAAGATGGAAATTCAACTCGTGACATTTTCGCTTATGCACATGTTTTGCTTGATATTTATTTTTCATGCAAAGGAAGTGAACTAAATTGGGAGGATTGTTAGAAAATTTAGTGCACTTGTGGGATTAGTTCACACCTTGTAATGGGTAAGGAGGTACGGAGTGTACACCCACAAGGTCTATGAACACCCGACTCTTATAGTGGTTTGTATTGGTAGTGCTAGTAGAAAGCACCGCTTGTGAAAGTACCGCCAGGAAAGTAATCGCTTGTGGTTTCATCGATAAGCGTTGTTTCCAATCGAAGCTTGTGTTTTCCATCAAGCTTGTGGTTTCCATCGAATCGCTGTATCCACCGATGGCACCATGAAAGTATCGATGAAAGTACCGCGGTAACGGCTTTGACCTATTCAAGTGGCGCTTCAATCGCTTAACGACCACGCTTAATTGGTCATGTAACCACTAACTATTATAATGGGGATAATTATGAGGCTATTAATGGGCCGATTAATACTCATAATTCCATTTGATTAGCTTAGAGTAAAATCCTATAAATAGGAGATCTTATTATGCATGAAATACGTAAAACGATTAACACTTATAAGCGCAAGGGTTATTGAATTGTGCCTAATTCTATAACTACATTTGGTCTTATCCCAAGTAGATATTCGTGTAACCTGCATTAGGGCCTAATAGTTTACTTTGGAAAGTGATCACACGATTCTAAGTGATATCCAGTAACCACCTAGTGGTATTTGTTTCTGCTGACCTGTTACTTGTTTCTGCTGAATTGATTATCTAACCCTGCTACTGGGCTCACAACACCAACAAATAACATCTTGTTTCTTGTTTCAAGCTGGTCAATCTTATTATCTTTAGCAACGCAGTTTGAGCATTGCGTTTAAGAAGAGGCTTGACTAAAGTACTTGTTTTGAAAAGCAGCATTCCACATAAAGTATCCACACCCATAGTCATTTGTTCCTACCTGTTACATGTTAAGAAAATTATTATAAATGTATTCTTAACAAACAAATTATTTACATATTTACAATATTAAGCAAACGATAATTATTTACCATCGAATAAGGACATGCATAATACGTTGCCCATTATTAGCTTCAGACAAGATTTTCTATAATTAATCCTCTCCGACACCGACACAAGAAATGATTTTTTTGTTCCACCTGGCCAAAAAATTTGTATAATAATTTACAACATAAATCAGTAATGTTATTATTAATTTAAATAAACTTTCACTCATTTACTATGTTTAGTCGGTGTCATAATACAAACAGTTATTTACAACATAAATCAGTAATCATTCACTATGTTTTGTCGGTATAATTATTTACAACATAAATCAGTAACTTATTTACTATGTTTGTCTTTGTCTAATCTCATTATACATAAGTAGTCGATCAGAATATAAAGTTGCCCATTCGGCTGCATTGTCAAGTCTCCGTAACCCCCCTATCGTGGGTGAGTATCCAAGTGGTGAATTTCGCCCAGTGTCGATAAATAAAGCGACCACACGCGCCTTCCCCACACGGGCAATCATGCGGGGTCAATTCCTTGTGATAAATTTGGACCGAAAAGAGTGGAAAACACGATAACCTTGTCGTTGGGATATAAATACAACAGTCGGTTAATCGCTGAAGCAATAACCAACCCCATGTTCGCATAGTCATCCACTTATCTTCAGGTGCAAATCCATCACCGAATCAATCTGTTGATCTCCGAATTTGGTTAAAGTCATCTTGCAACCACATACTTATGTAATAGCCACTCCGGTTGTCTAACTCGTTCTGTAACCAACGTCGAATATCGCGCCACATATCTTCTGTGATGGATTTCCTAGGGATTTTGCCGTAGGTAAAGGCCTTTTTTCTAGTAGTGAACTCTTTTGATTTGAGTTATTTGATCAAATCCAATAACTCATAATTCATCAACTTGATCAAGTTGTGTTATCCAACTTGAGAGGATCTCTCTCTCATAAATTATTCACAAAAAAAAAATCACTCGCTGACGTGTCAACGAGTGATTGATGTAATCATAGAGAGAAGAAAGAAACTGTCACAAAATTCATCAATTACCCATTGACACGTCAGCGAATGAAATTGTTATAAATTCTTTATTTGGGTCTATCATAACTTAATAAACAATAATAAAACGACCCATAAGACCATGAATGTAAATGAACCGAGTGGTGAGAACACTTAGGTGACGAGGTCAATCTCCACTACCTCTAGTCTAAAAGTTAAAGTAATGTTTTAGTGTCATGATTGCTAAAATGTGCAAATCTTGTCGTTATATTACCATTTGTATTTTCCTTGGCATCTTAACAAACATCTCGCAAATGGGACAGTTTATACAGATTACTATAAGGGGTTTCTAATCATTGCACGTATTGAAAGATTGTACGATATGTATCGCGGTTTGTATATTTTGACTAAAATCCTCTATTGTTGTTGGCGTATGTACCCGAAGTGCTAAACCGAAGGGTTCAAACCATTCAGCGAACGCACGAAAGAAACAAGACCAAGCAGGCTCCAAAACAACATAGGCCGAAGGTTCAACACAACCCCTCCGGCATAACGGCTAAATAGCGTCACCAGTCATAAAGGGAAGAAAATCCTGAGTCAGAATCCCAGACCTGATACAGGCAGAGGCCAAACAGAGTAAGTCAACCTCCCGCCCGAAAAAGTCACTTTCATCACATGTGACCCTCAGGTAAGGGCAAGACTTCTCATCTATAAAAGGAGAGAAATCACTGCATCTAGGCCAACTCTCTTTACCCTACGTTTTACACACAATAACTCTGACATATCATATTCTCATTCTCACGCCGGAGCTTAGTCTAGGGATAAAACCCTAGGCGAGGCTAACGCATGTTGTTCTTGTGCTAACAGGTCCGAAGAGTCCTGATCTGGAGGGCTAGACAAAGAGTCAGCCGAAGGATTACTGCTTGTTTAGGTGAAGACACATTTTTACCTCAACAAATTAGAGCCATCCGTGAGACCGTTATTCAAACTACTGAGACTAGTAAATGGAGAGTCCATCAACTGAAACATCATCCGGAGAAAACCCTCCCAACCTCCAAGAACAAATAGTAAGCCACATCACCTCACTAAAAGCCCTGATAACAAAACACAACAAAGGAAACAACCCTCTAAAGCCTATACGGATCGACTTTGGGGACGAAACGAAGATCCGACCAAAGAGGTGGAAAAAGAAAAAGACCCAAAAGGAAAAGGGGTCGAAGAAGATCCGCAAAAACCCTACAAAGACGCCCCCAGATGCCCGTTCACCCGACGGATCATAGAATTCGCAGGCCCAAAACACGAGTTACCTAAGAATATCAGACTCTACGATGGATCCACAAATCCGGACGATCACATCACCCGTTTCTCAGGAGCAACTAACCATGGTGGGTGGCAAATGCTAGTGTGGTGCTGGATGTTTCAACAAACATTGGATGGGTCGGTGAGAGGTTGGTTTGATCGCCTGCCCAACGGAAGCATAAACAGCTGGGAGGAACTCCGGGAGGGTTTCCTTGAATGGTTCGCACTCAGAAGGAAATGTCTCAAAGATCCAATGGAAATCACAAAAATCATACGGAAAGCCAATGAAACGTTACCAGAATTCAAGGAAAGGTGGACAGATGAGGCTAGTTACATCCCGGGAGTGCCAGAGGTCATGCAAATATCATCTTTTATAAATGGGAGCAAATGCCCGGAGTTAGTAAAGCGTTTTTCAGACAAGATCCCCAGAAACGTGACTGAGATGATGAATAGGGTGGATGACTTCGTGCGCTCCGAAGAGGCCTACAATACCACGGAGCTACCCAGAGGAGAGCTGAACCGAAAGATCATATGCTGCTGCGCAACACCAGGATCGACCGCCCCGGGAGCTTCCAAGTCCAAATCCTCCGTGTCATCCAAAATCTTTTAAACATCTGCCTCTGTACGATCGATACCCACCCCATCCAACCACCCGGCCATCCCACACAAGCTAAAAGGGACGGCCAGCGAAGCTTTGTACTCATGACTGCCAAGACGAGTCATGACGGTGGGTATGAAGTCTCTCACAAGATTAGACCGCAGTATTTCCAAATTCCCCGCATCCACCGCTATGTTTGTACGCTCTCTGCGAAGAACCTCATTCTCTTCCTCCTCATTCTTTAAGGCCCCCTAGCCTCCATCAACTCTTTCTCCAACCCAGAAATCCTTTCGTTTTAAGCCAAGGACAATTTCAACCATTCGGCTTTTTCAGCTTCCAAAGTGCGCACCTGCTTTTTCAAACCCTCCTCTCGGGCAGAACACTCAGCATGCTCCTCTTTCACAACTTTCAACTCCTCCAACGTCTTACCCAAAAAATCAAAATTCTCTTTAGCAACCTTCTCGCATCCTTTGTGCTCCTTGGCCAATTCTTTGTATTCATTACCAAGATTTCAAAACGAACAAGTATGTCCGTGAAGGCAAGACTTCCCCTAGCCAGAATACACCACGACCTTTGAACCGCTTCGGTATCGGTCATGATCTGCAGATAAGTCTCTTCGGCAGGTGGGGGCAGATGAACAAGCAGATCCCTATACTTGTCATATCTTTTGACCCTTTAATCCTTTTTAATAGACCACCCCGGCACATAAGTCGCACTTGACGAAGCCCTCCCTTCTTCGCCACCATCCTTACTTTCCTGATGCTAAGGAGGAGAAGAAATCCCTACAAGAAAACAAACAAAGACAAAACAATAAATATACAAAAATAAACAAAAAAAAAATGATGATGAAGCAAGAAAAACAAAGACTTACTGGCGTCCTTGGGATCAGGCTGCTCAACAACACGGGACACCTCGTGATCCCCGTCATGGTCCACGGGATGCTCCTCAAAAGGATTCCCTTCAACATTCGCAGCATCTAAGTTGTTGTTGGAATGACCCTCCAGATTTTCCTTCTCAACGGCGTTGGGGTCATTCGGAAGAGGACCTCCGAAGGGTATGGCATTAAGCGGCGTGGGATGTGTAGTTGACTCCACATTGATAACAGGTGTCGGTGTTCCTCCTTCTCCGAGGTTGGCCACAACCACCTTCTCCAGCAGGGCGTTTCCGGGGCGGCACCCCCGACCCTAGCCTCAGCAGCTTTTCTTTTCTTCTCTTTGGCCTCCAAAACCTTTGGATCAACCATCTCCACTTTCTTCATCACATCATACTTGGGAGGAACCGGAGTACCAGTGACACTCGGAACGGTCACATGCATGATATGAGCTTGCCCATGCTCGAAGCGATCCCCTTGTGTTATAGTTGCCCCCTTGCGATACTTCGGCTTGATTAAATAATCAGACATGGTTAGAGCTGCAAGACAAACAGAACAATAGTAAATCCACATAAAAAATATACGAGTCAAATTAGTAAATAAAATGCAGGCCAAGTACCATTCCCCTCAGGATCCTTCAGAGCCGTCCGAAAACCAGGATGTTTCCAATTAGCCGACAACCCAAGGGCATACAAAAAGCTGGGCGGAATCTTTATCAAATCAATAACATTAGCGGACAACTTATCAGCATCCTGTTCAGAAAATTCACCGGTAGGAAAAGGATCGGAAACATCCGAATCCGGATGCCTCCAAGGCATGGCGTGAGGGATGGCACGGCGGTCGATGAGAAAGAAAGTGCATTTACAGCCCTTCAATCCAGACAAAATCTCCCTAAAACAAACCCGACGGTTTTTGCCGTCCCGCTTGGCAAAAGTGAACCAATGGCCTTGTTTTTGTAATTTATAAAAAGCACGAAAAAGGGACGTTGTAGGAATAACATGAAGGCTACGGCTATATACTTCAAAAAGAGTAACCCTATGTAAACCTAGCGGCACTAACTGAGAAATGTGAACCTTATAATAATGAAGAACATCTAAAAGAAAAGTGGAGAATGGGACGCTAATACCCCCTTCCATAAAATTCTCCAGATACAAACCTATCGCATCGTCCCCTAAATCACCCATAGTAAAGTTAGAAGGGGGGAGCCTCGGATGAAGATCAAGAGGAATCCCAAAAGTCTATATCGCCCAATTTAATCCTGTTGCACTCATGTTCGAGGTGTATTTATCTAGATCAAATTTAGGCTTCGGATTCGAGGGACCCTCAGAAGCAGGTCCAGAGTTATGATCGGAGGATGAGCCGGACGGTTCTGTCGTGATAACCGGAAGGGAATGGAAATAGCCTAAGTTTAAAATGCAAACAAAACTAGAATATACCTGGACAGTAGACGAAGAACACAAAAACCGTTCGGCATAAAAACTCAGAAAACGTGTGTGTGCAGAAATTTTTACGATGGTAAGAATGAAAGTGACAACGCTATTTATAGGGATAAAAGGGACAGGTGAAACCTCCCGTCGTGTTAGACAGACGTGGCAGCCTAAGTCACCAAACAAAACACGTCAGCATCCACGTGGCAACATCTTAGACCACGGTAAGAAAATAGACGCCCCGTCACACGAGAACATTTATTAATTTTGGCACTATTCAAAAAAAAAAAAAAAAAAAAAAAGACGAAGGATGGAAAGAAACAAAATGAGACTCGCCGGCAAAAACCACTAGGAAGCACTCCAAATATCATGTAATGCATACATCAACATGATACTGGGGGGGGGATGTTGCCGTATGTACCCGAAGTGCTAAACCGAAGGGTTCAAACCATTTGGCGAACACACGAAAGAAACAAGACCAAGCAGGCTCCAAGACAACATAGGCCGAAGGGTTCAACACAACCCCTCCGGCATAACGGCTAAATGGCGTCACCAGTCATAAAGGGAAGAGAATCCTGAGTCAGAATCCCTGACCTGATACACTCAACTCTCCTTACCCTACGTTTTACACACAGTAACTCTGAGATATCATATTCTCATTCTCACGCCGGAGCTTGGTCTAGGGATAAAACCCTAGGCGAGGCTAACGCGTGTTGTTCTTGTGCTAACAGGTCTGAAGAGTCCTGATCCGGAGGGCAAGACGAAGAGTCAGCCAAAAGATTACTGCTTGTTTAGGTGAAGAAACATTTTTACCTCAACAATTGTCACATCATAAGGGGTTTCTTATAACATATCCACTCGCAAATATCATGAACGGTACCTAATTAAACAAGATGCAAATACTTGTCTTCTTGATAAACTAATGAAAGAGAGGAATACAAACATCCGTTAGTTAGGATTTACTCACCTTCGAGTTGTTATGATTTATGGTGACTCAAGATTTTTCTTTGAATAACAATCTCTTGTTTTGGATAGAAAAACTTTACACAAAGTTAAAAAGCACATACCTTATAAAATAATGCATGCGTTACTGCACATAGCAGAGTACCCGCGCGATGCGGCGGCGGATACCCTGAAATAATTTTTTTCAATAAACCATGCTTTATAATCTAAAACGTTTTATGTGACGATAAATTTGCGGATGCCAAAAGTTTTATGTCGATATTTCAACTCTTTAGAATATCATAGTAGTACTCAAGGCTATTCGCGATGGCGGTATCAAGTAATAAAATTTTCTAAAAAAATGTTTTCAATTTTATGTTTTCTCTTACAACAACTTTACCAATAGCGAAAACATAATGAGTTTGAGTAACTTTAAATTAAATGATGGATAATATCAAACTAATTCATATAAAAACAATTGAAAGTGGCGTGATTTTACGCTATGTAGTCAATAATGTTATGGGGTTATGGTCAAATTAGTTGATAGTGGTCCAGAATACAAGTAAGTAGAAACATTTTTTTTATGAAATACATATATATTTTTGAACATGTTTGTATCATTAATATTGTTTATTAAATTTGTCCCACATAGATAGAAGATATAAATAAAAGAATGCTTATAATGTAAAGAAAACTTACATGTTTAAGCAACCATTTAGAGTTATCCATGAAAAGTATAATAATTAATAGGGCAAATGATTGAAAAAAGTATCATACTTACACCATTTTCATGGTAGCGAACAATTTTTTTGGTTTTGTGGTACTCTTCTTTCAAATTCATCATTTTAGGGTAATATGTGACATTTTGCTCTTCGGGAAAAAAAATTTCTATTAGCTAAGAGGGGCAAAAATGTCCAAAAATTTCGCAAAATACTCTTAAAAGGATGAATTTGAAAGAAGAGTACCCACGAAAGCAAAAAAATTTGTTCGCTACCCACAAAAGGAAATAGTGGCAAGTATGATACTTTTTTCAATCATTTACCCTAATTAATATACTAATATATTAATCATTGAATTAGCACTTAGCACTTTGCATATTTGCATCATTTTTCTTAAAAAAATTGTCCCGACTTTTACAAAAAATCGTTTTTTTACTTTTGTGGTTAATTTTATTTAAAATAATTCAAAATTTATTTAGATTGGTTCTCGAAACACTCTTACGATATAATAATAGTTTTGAAACTTTGTAGTTTTGCGTGCATTTTAAAATCATATTCATTTATATGTGCATTTTTGTTTTAAAACTAAACTAATTTAAAAAGAAATAATAAATGAAGCATTAAAATGTTGTGGAAGATAAATTAGTAAAAACTATTTATTTTGTACATTATGCATTAAAATTTGTAATGCTTAAAAAACACATTAATGACATCTTAAAAATTTTTAGGAGAGAGGTTCATTCTTCCATTATAAGTAGTATAAATATGTGTAATATGTATAAAATCAAATAAATTATCACTTATAAATTTACATCTTTGCATCATTTGTCTTTAAAAAATTGTTCCGACTTTTTACAAAAACCGCTTTTTTACTTTTGTGGTTAATTTTATTTAAAATAAGTCAAAATTTATTTAGACGGTTTCAAACACTCTTACGAAATAATAATAGTTTTGGAACTTCAGTAGTTTTGCATGCATTTTAAAATCATATTCATTTATATGCATTTTGCATTAAAACTAAACTAATTCAAAAAGAAATAGTAAATGAAGTATTAAATGTTGTGGAAGATAAATTAGTAAAAGTCGCTTATTGTGTACATTATGAATTAAAATTTGTAATGCTTAAAAACACATTAACGACATCTTAAAAATTTTGGAGAGATATTATCCTCAATTATAACTAGTATAGATGATAACACCGCACAATGCATATATTTTTAAATAAAACGTACATGGTGAAATTATTGTGCTATATCTCACATTATTGTTTTTAAACATGTTTATGTAGATAATATGTTTGTTCGAATGCTTTGTTATGAAACTTACAAATAACTGTGCAAAACATGAAGCTCATATTACTGCATGAATATAACAGGGAAGATCCGCACCTCCTATAAGGAGGGTCAGAATGATTGGACGATTGACGGATCAGAAGGATGCATCGCGGCCAGATGGTTGACCAACCCCTATGATATTACAATATAAGAAGGATTCCTATATCACATCCCTATAAAGTATTTAAAGTACAGCCAAGTGTGAACCACTAACTACCCCCAATAACTTTAAGGCTACCCCCAATAACAACCCTCATCAACCCTTATCTTTACTACCATATCAGCTTTCTCTCTCCGGCAACCTACTGACAACCTTTTAGGCACAATAAGACGACATACACTATAAAAAACATATCTCACAAAGATACATTTTAGTTATTAAAACACACTCACAAACAACCACACAACCTGGGTTGTCTGGACGACCCTCATACCCAAAACCATGACCGACAACCTTTGACGACATTGAAGCCACAATAAAAACGACCCTCAGCAACCTTGACAACCCAGTAGGTTGTCACCCTTATTGTGCCTAGCCTAAAAGTCTACATATTATGGATTTTTCCAACATATGCCCTTAGGGCATATGTTAAGCACATCAAAGTACACGGGGACTCATTGAAAAATATAAATGTGCGTTTGGTTTGTCGCTATGAATCACAATAGGTGTGGGTGTTGATATAGAGTGGAATGATAATGAAGGGTATAAAGAAACCACCCACGTTCAGTATCTTCATTCTATTATGATGGGCTTCATAACCAAACTAATAACATTAATAAATTTTAAAGTAATAGATCCATACCAATACACCCCAACCAAATGGGCCATAAAAAAATACTTAGAAATCCACAAAATTTGTAAGTTTTTGAGTAATTTTTTATACTTTTCAATAGGTCCTAGTACGTACTTTAATGTGCTTAATAAATGCCTATAATTCAAATTCATACACCCAAATATAGTAGTAGTACGAGTGGACAAACCCGCGCGTTGCTGCGGGAATGCCATGCTAAATCTATATTTAAAACGAAATGATTACCCAAAGGGGTTGTTCACAACACACATGATCTTTGTTGGCGCCAATGAGAGAGAGGCAGTGAGTTATATTCGGTAAATTCCGGATTAGTTTTGACACAAAGATGGAGCCGCATAAGATTGTATGTTCTAAAGTCAAGTATAAAAAAAGAAAGTATATACTTAAAACATATGCAAAAAAGAATATGTGTGAATAACAAAACATAAAGAAAAACAGCCACAACCTACGTTGCTTCAAAGAGCGCACTGAACTAAATGTATTTAACACTTTTCAAAGAGTACCAATAAGCAGTTATATGCACAAACAGACCAGGCAAAAATTCAACCATAAGAAAATAAGTTGTCGTTATAATAAAGTATCAGACTACACTAAAATTTATCTTTCACGTATCTCAACTACCTTACTGCTCTCAGTATCCTTTTTCTCAAATAATGCCCCCATTTCTTCGAAACTCTTACCTTTCGTCTCAGGTAAAAAGACAAAGGAAAAATGGCGCAACAGTCATGACCCCCGATAACATTAAAAACATCCCTCGGAACTACATTTTTTATACAGCATAAGCAAACCAAAAGACTATGTTGCTTTTCAAACTCTTTCTTAATTAACCCTTTTCTGATTTGCTTCAACCTCCTTTTCTATTCTCGGTTCTTCATAGTGATATAGCCTCGATTTTCAGTTTGTAGTGTGCTAGTTCGTTATTTCCAATTGCTATCGACACACCTGCAACTAACCATTGTAACTAAATTAAGGCCTAAGCTCAATAGCAATAATGCAATCAATCAAACAAAACCTTAAATAAACAGGCATCATCCAATATTTAAGTGACAGGAACTCGACAAACGACTCGAAAGCCGAACGAATATATAAAATCTTATAAAATTAAGCCACCAAACTAAACAAAACCAAAACCCACAAATAAATTACCAAAATTTTAAAATCAATACCTGAGATCCCTAATACGTTGACAAAGAAGCATATTAGTAGTAATAGCTTTTCAAATCTAGGCATCCAAGCTATGCATGCCCTTCAACCCCACAGCCAACTGAATCTACATAAAATATTTGACGGTTAGACAAAACCATTCCCAATCACACTTATTAATGAACACAATACATAAAAGGTGAATCTCATAAAATATATATTTACAAACATGAATAAATCAAAATCTTCTCCAGCAAATGTACTTGTTTTTTCCGCTTCTCTCTTCTATAATTCCCCCTGTATGCGTGGCTCACAATCTGCACTTCCAAAGTGGGCTGTGAGTTTTCTTCTCCAGCAAATGTACTTGTTTTTTCCGCTTCTCTCTTCTACAATTCCCCCTGTATGCGTGTCTCACAATCTGTACTTCCAAAGTGGGCTGTGAGTTTTCTTCTCGCTTCACCACACCATCTTCAAAGAGCTTCTTTAGAGCTGATCCAGTCTGTAAAAGCATACAGCCACAATTGAGTTATGCTTCAATCTGATATCAACATAAAAGAATCTGTAATAGTACAACACAAAAATGCAGAAACTTACATGTAACGTACTCATATCAAGCGGACACTGCACATACTGAATCTCCGGAAACGCTCCACCATCACCAAAATAGAAGGCCTTTACTTAAACCGTTACGTCGTATTATAAACCGGCATTGGATTAGTTTTAACAAACTTGGAAACAAATCATCTATTGGCCACTAATTTAAACATACCATCTATTCAGTACCTTGGAAAAAAGAAACTTCTTATTCAAAATAGCTTATTTGAATCGCAAATACCCAAAAAGCAAGTCTCGTCACAACTTTTTCCCTGCAAAAAAATCGCATATATATATATATCACAAACACAGTACTGCAATAACCAACACTATCTAAGTTTCGTATTTTTATCTCTACCAATTCTACTAACTCAGCAACATAGTTTAACATTCAAAACTCAACTATACAATCAACACATACCTGTTATAAAAATACCACACAGATCAAGAGCACGGAGATTAGGACACCCATAAGCTAAGCTCATAACGGCAACATCACCAACTCCCTCGCACCAACCAAGATTTATCAACTGAAATTAATTACAGTTGTATCGAATAACCTACAAACACAACAAAAAGTCAGATATAACCTCTTTCAATTTACACTCACAAATGAAAATCTTACCGAGTCATTTATTTGTTCAATTATTAGATAAACATCTAATCGTCATTTCCAATTAACCCTCACACTAAATCAACAAAAGAAAACACAAACCGAACCTTCCGAACACAAACCTCCGTTCACCGGATCTTGTCGGACACGCCTCGCCGGAAAAGTGGGATTTAAGCTGGGTGTTTAGATAAAGGGTTTTGGGGAGAGTGAGTTCAGGGTTACAGATGATGAAAATGATTAGATGGGTTTTGAAGATTAAGTGGTTTGAAGTAATGGGTATCTTTTGTATTTGAATATTTGATAATCCACCTCTTTAATGATCTTGTGTGGTTTGATTGATCTTTGTGTGGTTGAGTATAGATGTATCTGGAAAACCTGTAATGAACCCATGATCGATGTAAGCAAGGAAAGAGAGAAGGTTCTAGTGAGAGGGAAAGTTGAGTGTGCGTGTTTTTTTCCCTCTTTGATTTAACATAGGAGACAAAGAAGAGTATAGAAATTTCAGGAGAATAGCAAACGGGAGACGGATGTTCTTACGGAGTGCTACAGTGATTGCAACAGTGTTCTTACGGAGTGCTACAGTGATTGCAAGAGTGTTTTGGCACGGAACGGAAAAGTCATATTTAGTATATAGGTTTTTTTTTTTGAACTTAGTATATAGGTTAATGAAAGAACAAATGATGATGGTGTAAAGGTCCGCCAAAATTTACTCGAAAATTAATAAAGCAAAAAGTAACTGGCCCATTGTATATTCTATTCTATATTATTATTATTATTATTATTATTAATATAACTATAGAATGAACAATGACTCCCAAACACTGTCAAGATATTAATCGCCAACTTTCGCAAGTTGGCAAAAATAATCACCCGGTTTAGTTGTTGCTACAAAGCAGTTCAAGTTGGCAAAAATGTCCTTAAGATTTAAGTGTCAAGAAAGAAGTCCTTTATAAAGAATTTTAAAACAAAGAATCCCACCGCATCGCGGCTTCCACACTCAGATATATTAAACATGGGAGGAAAGTTGTCATACAAGAACTTCCTCCCCATTAATTGCTAAGTTTACTAAAATGGCAAAATGGTCCTCACCATTAATTGTTATGTTTACTAAAATAGCAAAATAGTCCCTCAAGTTTAGTTATCATGCAAACTAAGTCCTTTGTAAAATTCACGCTCAAAAGAATCCCAACAGATCGCAGCGAGCTTTCCCCACTGTGATATACTAAAGAGGGAGGAAAGTTCGCTATAACTCCCACAACATTTATTGCTATCTATATCGAAATGGCAGAAATGGTCCTTAAGGTTTAGTTAGTCTAACTTCTGAAACCCTATCTGCAAAAATAAGCCACATACGCTTTCGAAAAATATATGGACTATGTTATTGGATTGGTAATAACAGTACACGTTCTCTTCTTTCTTTTTTTTTTTTTTTTTTTTTTTTAAATAAGCCGACCTTTATTATAAAAGCCCAATAAACGCACAAACACATATTTAACCAAAATAAGGACATACCAAACATTACTACATCAATCCAGATAATTAAACGAAGTAAACAAAGAAAAACATTTTTTACTCGCTCATTAGTTCGAAAATTCACGCATGCAAAAACATACCCGCAGCATCGCGCGGGTTACCACACTCGTTATATCTAAATGAATTTACAGTATACATTTCATAGTACTTTGCGTTGTTTTAAAAGAAATTAATGGAGAGGACTAATATACTATTTTACGAAAACAAACATTTTTTTCGCCTTCCAAAAATCTATACTACTTTATAAAAGGTTTAGGACTTTCTAAATGAAGAAGTCTTAAACTTTTTAAGACCAAAAACATTTCTTTAATAGGAAATATATGTATTAATTTTGATATTAAATCAATATTAAGTCTATTAATTCAATACATCAATGTAATTTTAAATTTTATAGCCCATTAAAATTTATAAGTAATGACCATTTACACCACAATTTGAAACGGCTATACTCTTTTCTTTACTCCCTCCACCCCATCCAGCTTTCATACGGAAAAAGGGCTACAATCACCGATCCTAAACACAACAAAACTCACAAACACTAACCACCGCCTAAACCATTGCCACCATCGAGAATCCGCCACCAACACCACCGGATCTTTAAAAAACCGGTGGTGTTTGAGTTTGCGTGGTTTCATTGGTGTTTTAGTGGTTATGGTAGTGTTTATGTGCTTTTGGTGGTGTTTTGTTTTTTTTGTTGGGTCCTTTAACTGGGTATGCATGGATGTTGTTGGATCTCTAAACCACCAACTCTCTCTGCCATTAAGTTCGCCGCCACCACCCTCATCTAAATCCGCTGCCGCCATTGCCACCGGTTTTATTGACCGGTATTGGTGGTTTTGTGTCACACCCCCAAATTACCTGCTTTTGCAATGAATGGAATTCTCGGGGCGATCACATAGCATCAAAGTTATGTTATTATATCGAACGACCTAAAGTGTCGCTTGGAAAATACATCGCTTGATTGAGTAAAATAATCGAGTTTACAAAGTGTAGGTCCCAAATGGAAATCAACGTGTGCGAAATAAGTTTGATACAAGCCAAACGATGTTTTAAAGTGTATAAATCCCATGCGAGGCGCTCGTCACCACGACTCTATGATAAGTCCATATGCATGCCATGAAGTGTATGCCTTAGATACCTGAGATAAAACATGCTAAAAAGTGTCAACACAAAGGTTGAGTGAGTTCATAGAGTTTGTGTTGAAATGTAAAGCCTTTAAAGAATGTTCATGCAGCAAAGGCATTGTAAATCCACTCAGTTCCAAGTTCCGCCCATACAAAACTTGCAACCTGTGTGTTTACAACCCATTGCCAAAATGTGCATAGTTTATGTTCAAGGCCATGATGACAAATGAATTCACATATTAGTACATTACTTAATGTATCAATATTCAATTGATATAACACATATGAGTGTTGTTTCAAATAATTCCAAGACCATTAGTTCATGATTATACCAAGACCGCTAGTTCAATGATTATACCAAGACCGCTAGTTCCAATGATTATACCAAGACCGCTAGTCCAATGATTATACCAAGACCGCTAGTCCAATGAATATACCAAGACCGCTAGTCCAATGAATATACCAAGACCGCTAGTTCCAATGATTTATGATATAGAAATTCTAAGTATGGCAAAACTCTTACTTCGTATGACTAAACATTCAGTTTAGATAAACATATAGTTTGCAAATAGTCATGAATGTCATAAAAATTGTTGAGCATGTATCTCCCCCAAAGAGTTTAATAAAAGCATTAAAACAATTGAAAATGGGGCTATGGAACTCACCTGGTGCAATGTTTATGATGATATAATGGCAATACTGAAATGAGGCGCAACCTCTAACCGCGACCTATTATGAATGATATGTTCTAATGTAAATCATGAAACAATGTCGTGCATGCAAACTCATATGAAATCCATACCACTTGTATATTTGAAAATAATGTTTATCGTCGAAATATATGTTTATGACATCTCGTCATATTATAAAATACTTTTCAAGTATTTACGTTGAAATGATATCCTACGATAGTCATTTAGTGATTTATTAAGAAATTATAGTTTTTCGTCGCAAATCAATATAATTTAACAATTCATGAAAGTGACTAAATGGCCTCGAAAAGTTAGTCGTAAAATAGTGAATATCGAGTGTTAGGAAACAAACTCAACGGTTTTGGAAAGCTTGTAACATTATCTCAAAGTCTTAGCTTTTAAGTTTTGATCATAGATGTCTCGATCATGGAGAAAAATATAGGTAAAGTATGGTACTTGTGTCCAAAATATTGTTTAAGGGTGGTTTTCGGCAAAGTTTGAGTGACCATATTTTATTCGTTACAACTCCGTTTGACAAAAGGTTGAACATTTTAGAAAATAGGCTAGGTGAACTTACTTTTACTAGAAGACATCGTTTTCTAAAAAGTACTCCATCGATGTTAAAAACGACCCTCAACATGGTCCTTTGCGGCAACTAGTTTTTTGCTATTAGAAAATATATTAGTGTTTTATACTTGTAATAAAAAGTTACGACGACCTTGTTTAAACACGTGTAATTTTATCGTTATAAGTCCGTATTCCACGTTTTATATGTCCTTAGCTTCGTGTTAAAGTATACTAATATATTTCTGATAAATCGACTCATTTAATAACGCTTAAGACTCATTTTTTACTCGTAAAAAGTTAAAATAATATGCTGAATTTTCCGAATTTTATAGTTTTCGTCGTTAAACTTGAAAATAGCATAACTTCTTCGTTATAACTCCGCTTTAACCCATTCAAGCGACCACGCTGCTTTTAAAGTATATTTTCTAAATATCTAGTCCAAAATTTTTAGCCACTGTCGAAATTTCCAGAATTAACAAATATGATCAGACCTTTAAATATAGTTGTCGAAATGAGTTTTTCTCACAGTAAAACTTATTCTAACCACTTCAAACCAACGCCAAGCTATTCTAAACCTACCATACATCTTCTTAGGGTGTCATGGGTTTCTAGACATCACCAAAAGTGATATGTTTCAAGGAGTAATTATAGATGATATATATATATATATATATATATATATATATATATATATATATATATATATATATATATATATATATATATATATATATATATATATATATAGGTTTAGGTTATTATGAAAGTTTTATAATGAAAAGAAAGAAGGCGTGGAGGTGACATGTGTCACATTTGCCACATCATCACGCCACATCACCACCCCACCCCCCCCTAAAAATTTTTCCCTAAAAATTTTTTTTGGGCAAAAAATTTTTTTCCGCCAAAATTTCCGCCAAATTTTTTTACCGCATCACAATTATGAATTTAGTGCATCAAGGTTATAAATTATCGATCACAGCTTATAAAGTTATCGCATCACAATCATAATTTTAGTGCATTAATGTTATAACTGTGGGCACACCGGAGACTTTGTGGAATAAGAGCTAGGGGTCCGAGTCTTGGCTCGTGCTCACTCCAGCTTGGTGCCCCACTAGGCCGAGAGTTTTGAGCTATTCCTCGGGGTGGACAATGGTTGGTTCCAAAAGGCACCCGGTCGTGGGTGTTCCCGCCAATCTAAACCTTTGTAGAATGATGCATTAACTTATAATAAAGATGCACCAAAACTTATTAGTGCATTAGGTTATAAGTTATCGATCACGGTTATAAATTTATCGCATCATAATCATGATTTTAGTGCATTAAGGTTAGAATTCGCATCACAATTATGATTGTGATGCAAGATTTTTATAACCTGATGCAAGAATAAATTTTACGGGAATTTTTGGCGGGATTTTTTTTTGTTTCAAAAAAATTTTTTTTGGCGGAAAAAAAATTTTATGGGGAAGCAAGGGGGGGTGACATGGCATGGTGATGTGGCAAAGGTGACACATGTCACCTCCACATGCCTTCTCATTCTTTTCATTATAAGAAACTTTTCATTTTAACCCTACCCTATATATATATATATATATATATATATATATATATATATATATATATATAGCACTAAAAAATATTTAAAGTGGTATAGCTATCCATATAAATTGCATGTTTTACTCAAGCATGATAAAATGAACATAATATGAATATGAAAGATGAAAATGACCATGAAATGCTTACTAGTTACTTGATGAGGTTAAATGAACAAGGATTATCCTAAATACCATAGGTTTTTATTTCAAAACCTTACTTAAGAGTATGCCTAGGTTGTAAAATTAACTTGACTTGCAGAAAAATGGTTTCCTTGTGCTTGGTCTCCTATGGCCGGTTCTTGAGCAAGAGAGGAAGGGAGGATAAATTTTTTTCACACTTGATATAATAAGAAGTATGTGTTTAGTAATAGTCTTTTAATAATATATGTATAAATGTACAAGATATTTGTATCATCCAAATGGTGTGAGTCACCCTTGTGTCGACAAGGGTGATTTATACATAATACATATATATATATTTTTTTATAAATATGTAAGTTTAGAGTAGATGTAAAGTTATTTAAGGGTAATTAGTAACTTGTGTATTTATTTAAGCATTTAGGGTAGCGTTAGCTAAAAATAAATTTTAACGGATCAAAATAAAATATATTGAAGTCATAAAATTATAAAATACATTTCTTACAAAAATTGAGGAAATAATAATTATCGATAGTTTTACAAAACCGTCAGAATTATATAAATATAACAATTTATATACAAAATAAATTTAAAACACCGGTAAACTCATAATATTATTTTTATAATCTTAATATGAGTATAAAATATATCGGGATAATTTTGGAAGTATCGGATCAAATGTTCAAAATAATTAATTACTCGATAGCGTTTATTTAATAAGAAATTATGCGTTTAATGTAATATGCAAAACCATGCATGAACTAATATGATGATAATGATGCTAATGATATGTAGACTAAACCTAGTCTATATGAAATGTCCTCAATGATTTTCATGAATTCGCAGCTAAACCCTTACGGTTACGTGAATTTGATACTGTAAACCTAGTTTACGATAAATGATGAATAGTGAATCATGAATAGTGATTTTCTCCTAGAATGAATAGTGTTTCGTGAATAGTAAAATTTTGAAACACGCTCGTAATATCAAATCGACCAAAACGATGAATAGTAAAATGATGAATAGTAACTGATGAATAGTAAATTCCTGAGATGAATAGTAAATTTGAGAAATGACCTGAAAGTACGAGTTGTCACATTTTGGCTGGTTTGGCCGGTGGTCTTTGTTTAAGGTTTTCGCTCGGTCGTTTTTGCTAGGGATCCAATTGATATATAATGAGATCCCACCTGATCTGGGGTTGTTTGTTTTGTAACTGTTTTTTTGTTTTTGGTTATTTTTTAAGCCTTTGGCTTTCGATATATCGAGTTTTGTATTTTTTTTAGCCATGAAAGTGTTAACATAAATGCAACGTTATGATGTTGGCTGAGTTTGAGCCAAGATTTGTTGGATTTGTAGATCTTTTT
>CM040243.1:30829710-30844161 GCA_022545495.1 Chrysanthemum lavandulifolium | reverse complement strand
TGAAAAGGATCATCTTTGTTCAAGATGCCAATTGGGAAAAGCAAAAGTATACCCATAAACCCAAACCTACAAACTCAATCACGTAGTTCTTCATACCCTTCATATGGATCTATGCGACCAATGAGAGTGCAGAATATCTTTGGGAAGAAATATGTGTTAGTTGTGGTTGATGATTACTCTAGATTCACCGGTCAAGTTCTTGAGGACAAAGGATGAAACTCTCGATATCATCATCAAACTCATCAAACAACCGCAGTTCGACTTAACAAAACCGTCGTAATTATCCAAGCAGACAATGGAACCGAGCTTGTTAACAAACAACTTAGTGAATTTTATGAAAGCATTGGAATCGACCATCAAAGAAGTGTTCCACGAACTCCTCAACGTAACGGTGTAGTTGAAAGACGAAATCGAACTCTTGTAGAAGCCGCTAGAACAATGCCGATTTACTCAAAGGTTCCAATGTTTCTCCGGGTCAAGCTATTGCCACCGCATGCTACACACAAAATCGTTCCTCGATTCACACACTGCTCATGGAAAAACTCCATATGAACTTGTCCACAATGAAAACCTAATCTCTTCCTTCGTGTGTTTGGTGCATTGTGTTATCCAACTAATGAGGTCAAGACTTAGGCAAACTTAGAGCTAAAGCAGACATTGAGTTTTTGTAAGGTATGCACCAAACAAAAGGGATACCGAATCTACAACAAAAGAACCCGAAATATCATGGAAACAATTCACGTTACGTTTGATGAGTCGACCGGTCAAATGGCTCCTGGACAATCCGATTCAGACCCGTGACTTCAAAACAGTCCCATTGGTTCATCCCTTGTTCCAAACTCCTCTCAAGAAACTCCATATGTACCTCCATCCAAGATGATTTAAAGAAATTGTTTGATCCTATTTTTGATGAACTTTATGATCCAAGTACTAATGAGGTGTCGATCCCTACAACAGAGGTCGCTCATATTCCCGTGAATGAAGTCAATCCTAAGTCTCAATGTCTTTAAGTCAAGAAGCGCCGCCGATCCTTCGCCTCATCAACATATCATCATTCTTCAAATGTACATCATGGAAATGTTTCGCATCAATGATGAAGTTAATCCCTTTGCTACTCCTCAAGATGCTCCATTCGAAACATATTTGCTCCTCGAATCTTCTTCGTAACCATCTTCTTCAGGAGACATCGACTCGCTACTTCATCCCTCAACAACTACCACATGAACACCTCAGAAAATGGACTCACGATCATCCATTAGACAACATCATTGGAAATCCTCTCGTCTCTGTATCAACACGGAAACAACTTGCAACCGATGCCTTATGGTGTTTCTTCAACTCCGTACTCTCAAAGATCGAACCAAAGGATGTTAAACCGCCATGAACGAAGATTTGGTTCAATGCTATGCAAGATGAAATTCATGAGTTTGATCGACTTGATGTATGGGAGTTAGTACCGCCCGTAATGTGCCATGATTATTGCTCTAAAATGGATCTTCAAAGTGAAACTTGATGAGCATGGTGATGTATGAAGAACAAGGCTCGATTAGTTGCTAAAGGATACCGCGTGAGGAGGGTATTGACTTTGAAGAATATTTTGCTCCAGCTTGCTCGAATCGAGGCAATCGTAATCTTTTGGCTAATGTCGCTAGTAAGAACATGGTTGTTCATCGATGGATGTAAAGATGGCATTTCGAACGGAGATCTTAAAGAAGTCGTCTACGCCGACCAACCCAAGGATTTGTGAATCAAGAGCATCCTACTCACGCTTATCATTTGAAGAAGGCTCTTTACGGTTTAAAGCAAGCTCCAAGGGCATGGTATGACACCGCCGTAGTTTCTTCTATCTACGGATTTAGCAAAGGAGCAGTTGATCCAACATTGTTCACCGTGAATTGTGCAAACATTTAATTCATGTTCAAATTTATGTTGATGATATCATCTTGCCTCGATCGACCCCAATGAGTGTGACCGTTTTCTAATGAAATGAGTTCAAAATTTCAAATGTCAATGATGGGACAAATGTCATTTTCTTGGGATTACAAATTTCACAAAGTCCGGAGGCATTTTCATAAATCAATCTAAATATGCAATGAGATCTTAAAGAAATTTGGATTTGATTCAAGTGACCTCGTTGACACCCCATGATTGATCGAACCAAACTAGATGAGGACCACTGGGATCATGATTGACCAAACGAAATATCGTAGTATGATTGGATCCTGATGTACCTCATCGCTAGTAGACCGAGACATCTTATTCGTTGTTTGCATGTGTGCTAGATACCGAGCTAAGCCTACTAAAAAGCACCTTGAAGCGGTTAAACGGGTCTTCGGTATCTCCAAGGAACCATCAATATGGGTCTTTGCACCAAGGACACCGGTATGTCACTAACTGACCTATGCGAGATGCCGATCATGCAGGTGTCAAGATACTCGTCAAGTACATCCGAGGTGCTCGCTTTTTAGGTGATAAGCTTGTGATCCGTCTTCAAAGAAGAAAATGAGTACTTCTATTTCTCTAGAGATCGAATACATAGCCATGTCATCTTGTTGTGCTCAAATCTTATGGATGAGATCTCAATTATCGACTATGGCTTTGTATTCAACAAAACCTTTGTACCGTGATAATAAAAGTGCTATTGCTCTTTCATGCAATAACGCTCAACACTCAAGAGCTAAGCATATCGACATTCGACATCATTTCATCGGGGAACAAGTGGAAAAAGGTGTGGTAGAACTCATTTTGTGAGGTCCGAATATCGGTTAGCGTACATCTTCACCAAAGCTCTTCCAAGAGAACGTTTTGAGTTTATTCTTCCACGTCTTGGCTTGAAAAGCCTTCAACCAGAAACACTCAAACGTCTTCAGGAGGAAGACGAGGAGTAAAGGTCTATTTTCATCTATCTCTTGCATATATCTATTCGAAAAACAAAATACAAAATTATAAAACCTTCAAAATCCATAAAAATCTGAAAAAAAAAATTTGAAAAATCTTAAAAAATATTGTCAATTTGTTATGTTATGTTTTTTTCGGTTCGACAATATCTACGGTCTTTGTGCTGTCATTCAAAGAATGACACGGGACTTTAGATGTTGTTCGAATCCTTATAAAAAAAATTATATCATACTGAGTCTAATGCTGGACATTCTACTTTCATCTCCCGTGAGTACATCTAGCACCGATGCTAAGATTGAAAAACTCACGGATATTGTTCGAGCTTTGGTTCTTGCTAACTAAAGAAAGTCACTTTCACACAAGCACCATCATATGGTGAAGTGAAGAAAGTTGAAGTTTGTGTTACTTGTGGTGGTCCTCATGCGTACTACAACTGTACTGCCACCGATGGTAGTCCTTTTGAAGCTAATGCTATAGCCGGTACTTCAAATCCAGGAGGTAATCAATACCGTCCTCAAAATGAACCAAACTACCGTGCTAACACTTATCATGCACCACCCGGTTTTAACCAGAATCCTAACCGGAATCAGAACCAACCTAAAATGAACCAAGGTTATCAAACCAAGGTAATTTCTATTCCGGACCCAATCAAGGTTTCCAACATCAAGGAAACCTTAATCAAAACAATTTCAATCGAGGGAATCAAATTCGGAAATGTGAATCCTAATCAAGGAATTTTCAACAACAAGGTCATAATCAAATCATACGACCTCAAAATTTCCTCCACACCTCCAAGACCATCATCCGATGAGTTATTGAAGCAATTCATGAAATCCCAAGATGAAATGAACAAGTTGTTGTTGGTCGGATCGGCGATCTCAAGAAGTCTTTAAATGATCAACCCTCGGCTCAGGAAAACTTCCGAGCAACACGATCGCTAACCCGAGGGGCGATGCAAAGGCGATCACAACCCAGTGGTGTTTCATATAATGGACCCGCTATTCCTACTACTCTTCTTCTTCTCTCCCAAAGGTAGTAGAAAGTGAACCTAGAACACAATGGACCTTTGACTCCAATGCCTCCTCCACTAGGAGCAATGAGTCAAGTTACCAAGGATACAACGGACAAGGTGCATTTTTCAAGCCCACGGCATCAAGACACGTCCCACCTTCGTAGTCCAAGCTTTAAGACCGAACCAAGTTCCAAGACAAATTCGAGCGTAAATGACTTCCGTCCGGCTCAAAAGTCTAGTCGACTTCCTTACCCATCAAGAATGAATGATGAGAAGCTCAAAGACAAAACAAAGAGCAAATGAAAAAATTTCCAAATCTTCAATGAGCTACACTTTGATATAAGTCGTTGATGCTCTCGCTCTAATGCCTAAATTTGCATCTACACTTAAAGGCCCTCTTGAGTAACAAAGATAAGTTATCCGAAATGGCTAAAACCCTCTCAATGAGCAATGCTCACCGTCCTTCTCAAGAAGCTTCCTAAAAAGCTTGAAGACCCCGGCAAGTTTTTAATCCGTGTGATTTCTTGGGGATGGTTCAATGCTCCGCCTTGGCCGATCTTGGCACTAGCATTAACCTTATGCCACTCTCAAGATGGAAGAAACTGTCTCTTCCACAGAACCTTATGCCACTCTCAAGATGGAAGAAACCGCTCTTCCCGAACTTACTCCTACTTGTATGACTCTCGAGCTAGCTGATTTGTACCATAACTCGTCCACTTGGAATAGCCGAGGATGTCGTGGTAAAAGTAGGAAAGTTTCACTTTCCCACCGACTTTGTTGTAGTAGACTTCGATGCGGATCCTAGAGTTCCCTCATCTTGGGAGAGCTTTGAGAACCAGTCGTGCTCGATTGATGTGTTTGTCAAGAGTTGACCATACGGGTTGACAAAGAAGAGCTCACATTAAATATCAACCAGAACTCCAAACCTCTGTCCAAACAGTGTTGCCACAATTGATCAAAAATCAAAGGTTCAATGCAACACTCTCAAATTTCACGGTTAAGAGGAGTTTTCAAAAGCGTCGAGCTAAAAGCCTTGAAAATCAACCCCGGTTCAAACAAATGGTTTGAAAGTTGTACGAAGTCAAGAGTATTCTTGATGATGATGATCTTGAATCGGAGACTTCATCGGAAGTGGTGGAAACTGCTAGCTCTAAGAGCACACCACTTGTCCCACCTCCGGAATCGCTTTGTCGATCGAGTTTGTTAACTCGTGGATGAAACCAAACTCTCTTGATTTCATCCGAGTTGGATGATGATGTTTGTGATCCAATGGGAGACATCCTTCCCATTGATGAATTGCTCAAAATGATCCATCATCTTCTAGTCTTATTCCCGACTCTTCCATCCCTTCTCTCACCCCGATGAGGAAGATGACAACTTTTGGAATGAAGTCGATGCCTTTCTTAGTGATGAGTCAATTCCAACAGAATTGATAATACTTACTTTGATTCGGAGGGGACATCCTTTTCTAGAAAATCTATTGATTGAAGAACCGTTCCCACCCTCCCTAGGACATCTTATTGACAATCACCATCTAAGCTTCAAGTTTAAGCTTAAAAATGTCAAACCGGTAATTTGCTTCTATCCGATGAGGAATGGACTTGCATTCTCATGTACGCTTTTATTCCATTCTTTACGATGGTGTGGTTGCTCTTTCCTTTCTCTTTGGGAATGAGGACACCATCTTTGACCCCGTATCATCCCTTATAGTTTCTACTATTAACAATACCGCGGTTGTATCTCGTCGGTGTGGAACTTTCGATGTTCATATGTTTATTAACATTGTGAACGAAAGTCCGATTGAGATTGGTTTTCCATGTTACTTTCCCCATGGACAAATGAATTGGGTCGAGTCAAGCTAGCGACTCGGAATCAAAAATAAGAGATGCCATATGGGTTTTCACCCATATTTACGAAATGTCTCAAGTTTGTTACGGTTAGCCATTCACAAGTGGCTAGCTTGTGTGACAAAACTTGACAGCTTAGCTTCTTCTTTCTACTTTCTACCACCCTAGTGTGGGGAGTTGCCCACATGTTGTGTATATATAAGTATTTCTAAAAAAAAAAAAAAAAAAAAAAAAAATATCCTTGCTAAATAATGGCCTTAGTATTTCCTTTTACGTTCTATGTTTCGGCATAACCGCGGTACTTTGAATATTGAGGCAATATTCATTTCTAAGTGTGGGGGGAATTTCACGAATTTTATCATGTAATTATACCGCCTAATTCCCCATTTTTGGCCAAAATTTTTTTGGAGTAAGTGTTTTACACTTACTCATCTTATGGTTATCATCACTTGTCTAATAAAATGTATGATTGGCTAATCCAGAGCAAACGGCTCTTGGTAAAGATATCTCAAACTGTTGACGGCTTACAATTTGCCCAAAATTGTATGGTATTCATTTCACCATATCCTTAAAAGTGAAGAGTTGGCTAGCCCGCAAGTTTATGGCTTGTGGTAAAGGCGCTTGGAAAACCATAATTGGTAATCGACTCACCAAAGCTATTTTATCTAAGAGTTATTAGTCCGTAGCAAACGGCTTCGGTAAAGACAAATCAAATCCGTTGGAAGTCGGTGATTTTGCTCAAAATCATTTGGTTATCGGTGTACCAAAGTTCTTACTTGAACCGAAACATTTGGCTACTCCGTAAGTAATGGCTTTTGGTAAAGAGATGAAATCCATTAATTTTTCTCAAATCATTGCTAGGGACTAGCAATATCTTAGTGTGGGGATTGATGAGTGTGTAAATACTCATCATTTTTACAAATTAGATTGCAAAACATCCGAAAACACCGTAAATGCATCAAAATGATAAAAATATCACAAATAAGTGTTTTATGTGTTTTAAATGCAAAATATCAAAACTGTGAAAACGATCAAGTTTGCATAATTGGCGCTTTAGTCCCCAAGTTTCAAAAGTTGTCAAAAACAGTCCCCGGTAAATCCAAATAAAAGAAAATATCATTTTAAGTCCCTAGATTCCTAAGTTGTCAAAATTGGTCCTTGAGATTCAAATTTACAAAATTACAACTTAGGTCCCCGAACTTTGAATTTGGCAAAATAGTCCTTTGAAAATTTGAAAATGTCAAAATAGTCCTTGCACTATTAAAGTTTGTCAAATTCAGTCCTTATGGTAACTTTGGAGTATTGGCGCTTGGTCCTCTAAATTGGCGATTTGCAACCATAGTCCTTGTCATAATAACCTAAACTAGCCTTGTCAAACCCTTTAGACCCCCGCCATATTACCCTTTTGAGCCCCTCGTCACTTTCTATTTTGACCCTTGGTCAAATTAAGTCAAAAATGCAAAAGCGGCGCCCACCACCTGCTTCTTCCACCTCCCTCTCGCACCACTGCTCGCTTCCTTCTCCAATACCTCAAACCTTTCCACCCCTCATCATCATACTCACCTACTTTACCACCACATTAAATGCCACCCCCCTTAGTTGATAAAACAGAGCCCACAAGTCAAATTCCATTTCCGCCAAAATGAGCTAACACTCAAAACTCTCCCATTGGTCGAATTGAAAGGTGGGATCTGATCAGAAGGCCACGTGGAACATTTTTGGTGCTTAAAAGAGGAAGAGAATCAAGAGAGAAGCCAAGTTTTAGTTTTCTAATTCAACGTATGTCGATTTTATTTTCTATGTTTTAAAGTAAGCTAAAAGTTGTAACCCTTTGTTTCAAGATATCAAATTAAGCTTTTAAGTGTATTTAAACTATTATCAAGTATTATTTCAAGTTATTATTCAGATTTCATGTTTTGTGCTATTGTTGCAAAATTTCCAATTCAACTCTTGTTACCAAGCTTCAATAAGCTTATTTAATAAGTCAAACAGTTTATTTAAGCTTATCTTAGCTTTTGTAAGCTCATATCCGATTTCAATCAAAAGTGTTGAAAGTCAACAAAAGTCAACAGGAAGCAAAATTGATGCGATATGGTGATAGGTGATGAGATATGGAAATGGGTTTGTTTTGAGTTCAATGGGTTGGTTGTGATAGGTTAGTAGTTCTTGGGTTCACTGTTTGCAAGCCACCGTGGCTAAAGGATCTTTGTAAGTCAATTTCAAGTCATATGGTATAATCTATGTTTGTAGCCTCAAGTAGTTCTAACTGCTCACTAAGTAGTATTTAAGTCATTTTAACTCGGTTTGATCATAATCACATGCTAGTTCAAGAGTTTGTTGAGTTTTTAGTTCAAAACAGTTTCAAAAAGTGTGTTTGGTATTCTTGATATAATCTGTCCTAAAGGTTTAGTCAGTGGTTGTTTCTTGTTGTATTATGTTTGTTTAGCTCATACTAACTCACATCTGTCAACATTTGTGCCTGCTAGTTCAAAAAGTCAACATTTCACATAATCAATCTAAACTGCTTATCTGTTGAAAATATGGATTAGCAGATCCTTGTTTTGTGCTTAGAATTCAAAGACCTTGCTTGCAATAAGTTTGTTTTATCATATAACATCAACACCTGTCCATAAATTGGATTCAAAACTCAACTAAGTCAACATTTCATTTTTGCATCAAAAGTCAAAAAACTTGGAAAAGTGGTTTTGAGTCCAACTGGGTAGATTTTTCACAGGCTCATCCTTAGGCCAAATCAAGTCAAACTTTGGGTCTTATAAATTCTCTTGGTCTAGTTTCTTATAAGTATTTTTGTTGATTTTTAGTAATTTTCTAAAAGCTCCAACAGAGCTTGTCAAAAAGGGCTTAAGTGCCCTGCTCCAAAACTCAGTCAAAGCTGAGTGTTTCTCAGTTTATTGCTAAGCTTGTCCAGAGCTCCACAGAGCTTTACTTGGTCTGCTTTTTGGTTTCAAAGTAGTTGGCCAGGTCTTCTCCAAGTTCCAAGTACTGGTTTTCATATTCAGCTTATTTAGAAGCTTGTGCATAAGCTCAAACTTGGTTACCTAAACCTGTTCTTAGCTTAAGCTCAAATAAATCAAAATCACAAGAAGTTGTAATCCAGAGGTTGAGGCTTATTGTTTCTTGCTTCATTTTAGTTCTTTTAGCATTTTAAAGCTCGTGTTCGATTGGTGCTTATTGGTGTCCATTTGCTTATTTTAAGTGCTTATTCACAAGCACTTGCAATAGAAGTCCCATATTCATCCACACAACACCATGTTTTTCTATTTTTCCTAGATTCACAATATCATTTTAGAGTTTTCCTGAAATTTTCATAATTTTCCAACACTGTTTGCTAATTTTCTTAATTAAAAACAGTTTTTAGGTAATTTTAAATAGCTTTTAATACAATTAAATCAGAAAAAGTCCAAAAAAATAATTTTTCAATTTTATTAAGTTTAGATAAATATAAAAATTAAAAAAAGTAATTTTCCAGATTTTTCATAGTTTATTTTGTAATTTTTAGTAATTTAATTAGTTTTTAATAGTTTAAAATTCATAAAAAATAGAAAAATAATCGTAAAAATATAAAAATAGTTTTGAAAATTCTCTTTGTTATTTTAGATTTTCCAAGTCTTAATTTTATTTTTCTAGCTTTATTTCCTATTTTCTTGTAATTTAGGTTATTATTAAATAGTTAAAATAGTTTTAATTAATAATAATTAGATAATTAGTTATAAAAATAATTTTCTTTTCCTAAATATTTTCTTTTATCATTAGGATTGTAAAATATCATTTCATATTTTAGGGTTAATATTGTGTAAGTTTCACGCTTTTATTTGTACGTCACGTAGTTTTAATTCGTTTATAAAACATAAAACAAAACATCATTTTAAATATAGTGATAGCGCTTATTTAATAGTTTTTATCTTTTAATTTCTTTTAATTTGCATTTAAGTCATTTGTAATTTATTAATCTTTTCTTTAGGTATAAACAACTCAAAACCTTATCGATCACTATCCTTAGTGGTTATTCGACATCCGATTGTGTTAAACACCACCATCCTCCGTTGGACTTAACGACACAGGAATCCATCAGATTCTCCCCGATCTAAATTGCAATTGGTGTGTGAGTCGTTTTAAGTTCCTTACGGTGGTCATTCACAAGTGATCACTCGCGTGAGAAAACTTGACGGTTTTGCATCGATCGGTTGTTAAATGAGTTCGATTAGGATCATAATCAAATGAATTCTCGAACCACAAAACAAACAACTGCCGTTTAATATCATTACCACATTGTACACACGCACACCAACGATGTGGTGAACCATAAAGAGGCTCACCACAACCGACACAAGGAATAAACGATTCTATTTGAGAGTTATGAGAAGGAATCGGTTCATTCAAAGAATCAACAAAACCAACATGGTGATCGAATGACTATCAAGTCTCAAGAACATTTTGAAAAATCCGGAGGTGGGACAAGTGGTGTGCTCGAGAGCTAGCAATTTCCACCACTTCCGTTATGGTCTCCTGCTGGTTCTTGAGATACGTGAAGATTAGGCAAGTCATTCTTATGAGTCACCGGTCCAGATTCGCATGTTTGCTTGTAATCAGAATCGTGAAAGTTTAGAATCAATTCTAGACGGCTTAGGAGCAATTGAGGATTAGATCTTGGATAACCGTAGGTTGGACGATTTAGCACTTCCTTTATTGTAGGAAGCACCGGTCCTTGTCACCCCCGGTTTCGCTCCATTTCCTACGCAGTAATTAAAGGATCATCACGAACAATACGAATTCTAGACATTTGTGATAAAGTCTCAAGCTTTTCAACTTCGTCTAATTCGTCGTGAGACGAGAGATTCCATGAGAATAGAAGTTTAGAATCAAATGGATGAGGGTAAAGGGATAAAGAATCAAAAAGGGTAAGAGGGTAAAGAGGAATATTTTTGGTATTTTGAAAACATGATGTAAAACTAAGAATGAAAATATTTTGGGTTTTTGGATTATATAGATGGTATAAACAAAGAGTGATGTCAAATCACTAACTGCTAAACGAAGACTATTAGCATCGTCCCCGCAATGTGCGCAAAATTTGATCGTGCTAAACACCAAGCTTAAATCACTCTAGCCCGCCACTTGTGAATGGCGGATCGTAATCACTTAAAACCGCTCAAGCACGAATGAAATGAAGATCGAGAGTATAGTGTTTCCCTGTGTCGTTAAGTCCCAACGAAATGCGAGAATAGTCAAACGTAAAGTGATCGAGAGGATTTGAGCGGAAAGGATTGTGGTTGATCTATACCTAAAGAGAAAGCCCATAAACCATGTGGGCTTAAATGCAAATTAAAGAAAGTTAAAAGATAAAAATATTAAATAAACGCTATCACTATTTTTAAAATGATGTTTTGTTTTATGTTTTATAAACCGAAATTAAAAACTACGCGACGACAAATAAAAATGTGAAACTTACACAATATTAATCCTAAAAATATGAAATGATATTTTACAAACCTAATGATAAAAGAAAATTATTAGAAAATAAAATTATTTTTATAACTATTTATCTAATTATTATTAATTAAAACTATTTTTAACTATTTAATAATAACCTAAAATACAAGAAAATATGAAATAAAGCTAGAAAATAAAATTAAGATTTAGAAAAATCTAAAATATCAAAATAGAATTTTCAAAACTATTTTTGTATTTTTTCGATTATTTTCTATTTTTATGAATTTTAAACTATTAAAACTACTTAAATTATTTAAAATACAAATTTAACTAAGAAAATCTAGAAAAATATTTTTTGCCTTTTATATTTATCTTAACTTAAGAAAATGAAAATTATTTTTGAACCTTTTCTTAATTATTTGTATTTAAAGCTAATTAAAAGTGCTAAAAGTAATTTAAATGCGTAAAAATAGCAAACCAACTTGGAAAAATCTGAAAATTTCAGAAAAACTCTAAAATGATGCTAGGAAGCTAGGAAAAATGGAAAAACATGGGGTAATGTGGAGGGATTTGAAACTGAAGTGCAAAGGGCTTATCAATAAGCTCTTGGAATAAGCTAATGAGCACCAAAGTGAACCAACTGTTTACAGAAGCAATATTATGCAATAAGAACCAAAATGCAACAAATATACACAAGCCTAAACCATAGAATCACAAGTTGCTAAGATTTGGTGAAATGAGATTTGAGCTAAAAACAGAATTTAGGGGCTTACTTTGAGCTAAGGAATAAGCTAACCAATAAGCTAAAACCTAAAACCGAACTTGGGATCTAAACTAGACCTGGTTGAGACCTAGTAAACCAAATGACAGACCTAGAGAAGCTCTTATGAGCAGTGCAAGGTCTCGCAAAACTCAGAAAACCCCTGTGTGCTTAATGCCTCGCATGAGGCGCTTGACACCACATTGACAAGCTAGTTAAGAGCTTAAAGAAAATTTGCAAAATTATGAAAAATCACAACCATAAACTAGACCAAGAGAGGTTTTAAAAGCCACAAGATTCACTTGATTTGACCAAGAAATGAGTACAATAAAATCAATCTCGATGGCTCAAAAGTGGCTTTGATATTCGACTATTTTGACAAAATTGAAAGGTTGACTATTTTGAGTTTTGATCATGATTTAAGGACTGATCATGATATATATGGATGAAATAAGACTAATGCTAGCTTTATCTAGGTATTTGGAACACACAACAAGAATTTGATTTGCAAAAATTCCAACAGTTGAGCATACAAAACAGTTGAGAGAGGATTTTGACTTTCAAGGGTTGCAGGCACATTTTAAAGACAGGAATGAGTACATGTGGACATAACAAGCATGAACCAACAGACCTAATCCACTGCTTACACCTAAAAGACAGATATGCAGTCAAATCCAAACACCTCTTTAGAAACAGTTTTGCAATTAAAATGAGACAAACTACTGAACAAGCTGGTAACAATGATCCAAATGAGTTCACTTAACCTAAAGACAACTAATTAAATAGGTCTAAACCATTGGTGGCCACAGATACATATTCAAGCACACTTATGCAAAATAGACTGAAATTGAAAAGTGAAATACCAACTCACATGGGTCCAGCTTATTGCAGGCTAAAACCAGAACTGAAACTACTCTAACCTAACCAAATCCAACCCAATTCCACTCATCGCATCACCAAAACACCATTTCCATACCTTCTTGACCAAATTTCCTTTTCATTGACTTTAGTCGACCATGGACCAAAACCGATTGAAACTTAATTGTGAGCTTATAAAAGCTATAAAGAGCTTATTTAAGCTTATTGAACCGAACAAAGAGCTATTTGAAGCTTAAATGCTAGAATTTGAAATCAAAATTTTCAACAATGGACTTCAAATCATCAAATGTAAGTGAAGCATTAAATTGAGACTAGAACTGAATTATAGTGACAAAAGAGATTAGTTTTGGTACAATAAAACTTGAGATTACATTCTAATACACTAATTAAGAATACTTAATAAAAAACGACATACATTTTAATTTAAAAACTAACTACTCTCTTGTTCTTGCTTCATCTTCCTCTTTATACTCCCATTTGCTTCCACGTGTCCTTCGGATCAAATCCCACCACTTCTTTTAACCAATGGGAGAGTTTTGAGCGCTGCCTTTTGATGATTTTTTAAGGAAAGGCATAATTTGACCTCTGTGGACTTTTTGACCGCAACTAGGGGGGGTGGCTAGGTATGATGATGAGGGTGAGATTTTGAGGAGATAAGGTGAAGGTGGATGGGATGGGTGAGAGGTTGCAGAGGCTAGCAGATAACTTGGTGGGGGAAACCCAGTTGGGAGGGAAAGTGTTTGGTGTTTGACTGAGGTTTGACCTGGGCAGTCCAAATGGTTTGTGACAGGGGGTCCAAAAAGGTTTAAAGGCAGGGTCCATTTCATTTTGACAAGGCTTATGTATACAAGGACTAGTTTTGTAATTTTCTGAAAGATGAGGGACCAATCCTGTAATTTTCCAAAGTTGTAACAAGGGACCAATATTGACAAGTTCCAATAGTACAAGGACCAGTTTTGTCATTTTCAAATTTCCAGGGACCAAACTTGACATTTTTGAAACTTGAGGACCTTTTTCGCCATTTAACAAAAGATTTATTCAAGGACCATTTTGACAAATTAGAATATTTCAGGGACCTTGAATAACATTTTTCTTTATTTAGATTTACCAGGACTGCTTTTTGACAACTTTTAAAACTTGGGGACTAAAGCGCCAATTATGCAAACTTTATCGCTTTTCACCGATTTTGATATTTTTGCATTTAAAACACATAAAACACTTATTTGTGATATTTTTATCATTTTGATGCATTTCGAGTGTTTTCAGATGTTTTTGCAGTTTAATTGGTACAAAAATGATGAGTATTTAGACACTCATCAATATGATCATAACTCTGAATTACTTATTCACCTAATTCATAAAAGGACCTTAACCCGCATTTATAAACACCTTAATTCTTGCTTTAGGATAACAATTACCCAAAACCCCCTAACTTGATCACATGAACCCTAACTCCTAAATCATTCAACAAATTCAAAATAGAGATACTTACTTGTATAAGAGTATGGCTATGGTTTAAACTCGTGATTTTGACACCTTAAACACCATTAGAGATCACTAGGAAATCTTAATATTTTCCTCTTCTTTTTCTCTTCTAAAACCGACCC